>BOPN01001809.1:138255-140755 GCA_017312705.2 Penaeus japonicus
GAGAGAGTTCTGAGGACGGCAGGTCATGTTGCAGAAGATGCGACGGGGTCATGCTTCAATACCGAAGTTGAAGAAGAGGCAAAGTCACTCTTCGAAGGTGACGAAATGTCAGTGACGATTGCGTTGCAGAAGAGACAAGTCACATTACTGGAGAGGCGAGTCACACTTCAAAGATAACAGGATGTGACTTAAGGTCACGGACGCGTCAAAAAAAAAAAAAAAAAAAAAAAAAAAAAGTAAACAAACAAACAAAAACAAAAAAAATTGTATGTACTGATATTACAGGAGCGAAAGACCACACTTGAAGAGAGGGTTAGATAGCATACACTGACGTTACAGAAGAAACGAGTTACACTTCAGGAGCGGCAGATAGTATATACCATTGTACTAGAAGAGACCAGTGACACTCCAATGATGCTTCAGGTGCAACAGATACCACAGGAGAGAAGAGGCCAGTTACATGGCAGTCGACGGAAGAGAAAGTGAAACGTCTTGCGTCACACATGGGGGCGCTCACATGTCGAGGTTATGGAGAACTCATGTTTCTTTGCACTGTCTGTCACTTATCGGATTTGATATTCAATAAAGAGTTGTTATATCACTATACCAATATTAAATTGTTATTAGAAATGCTATGATCATAATATTATCATAATCACTATTACATTCTCATCCTCATTATGTTGCAATCATCCTCGCTAGCAAGGAGGCAAACCCACACAATCTAGGTAACAGGCAGAAAAAAAAATCTATCATATATATATATATATATATATATATATATATATATATATATATATATATATATATGTATATACGTATATATATATATATATATATATATATATATATATATATATATATATATATATATATATATATATATATATATATATATATATATATATATATATATATACATATATATATTTATATATATATATGTATATATATATATATGAATAAATTAATAAAAAATAATATATAAATAAATAAATAAATGAATCTCTCTCTCTCTCTCTCTCTCTCTCTCTCTCTCTCTCTCTCTCTCTCTCTATATATATATATATATATATATATATAAACTAATCTGACCAAACGAATCATGGAAAGACTGTCTAACCAGCATCCATAGACATTACTTATCCATTCATACTAATCTCATGTTGGCACCGTTTTACAGACAGTGGCCGTATAGTTAGAGCTCAGAACATCAAATACAAATGGGGTTTATATGTAAGATAGAATAATGTAATACCATAGGCTTAGGTACTAAATAATTACATTTATCACTTGCAGTTTAATTTTCATTAACATTTTTGTTATTTTCTATCAGTCTTTTAGGAATAATGCTACCACATATGTTGGTGTAGTAAAGATTTACTTCTTCCTCTTCCTCTTTTACCTCCTCTACGTCTACTTATACATCTACCCACACTTATTTTTCTGACTTTGCTCTGACTTTGACTTCTACTTTATTTCTACCTCTACGACGGCTTCTATCATTACTTCTTGTTTGTATAAACGAATGTTACACTTCCTCACAAAGTAAATTTGCTGATGACTTTCCGGTACACGGATGGAGAACAAACGGAGAATCAAAAACCTAAATTGAGTTTTTTTTTTTTCTTTTTTCTTTTGCTTTGAGGGACTTTGGTTTTGATTCGTGCATCATTACTTGATTTTGATGTCCTTTCTGTCATCAACCGAAGTCTAGGTTGATGACTTGAACGCAGGACGGCGGCTTAGAAACCAAACGCGAAACTAAAAGCTTTCACAGAAAACGTTTTGGTGAATAATTAAGTGAATAAGATAAGGAAATTAATTATTCTTTTTATTACTTAGCTGTAGTTTTTTGTGAAAAATCATGGAAGGTTGATATAGAAGTGAAATGAGTAGATTTGTTTTGGTTTTATCATGAAAATGATAGTAATAACAATACCAATACCAGTTATGCTTACAATAAGAAGGTGACCGTTGAATTCGTCTTGCAGAAATATATATATTTTTAATTTAGATTTCAATAACCTGCAGCGCATAGACCTAATTCTAGACCTGCATAATGACACATTTCACGGCAGCTAGATTACAAGTTCCGAAAGTTACCAAAAAAAGGTGTCGCACAGCGGTTGTGTTGGGTAAAAAAAAGTATCTAAATCTAACATGTTGATTCCCCAAGCACGAACTAGCGCGCCAACGGAGCCTGAGGAACAGACGCTGAGACTCTTTGGCGACAGAACAACGATTTTCGAGTCTGGTCCTGTTTGTCGTGCTATCGTAGTTAGGACACTTGCATTCTCTAAGTACCAAGTGATTCTAACAAAGCTATTTACTTTGAATGCAGATGTATTCATAAGAGAGTAAAACAATGACACCTTCTTTGTCAAAACTCATGGGGTTTCCATGGGTACGCTTTTAGGTTCATTAGTATGTGTGTGAGCTTGTGTATATGTTTGCATAGATGGATGTCTATAGATAAGTGGAAGGAAGGACTGATAGA
>BOPN01001809.1:160755-163255 GCA_017312705.2 Penaeus japonicus
AATAAAAAATAAAAAATAAAAAAATATATAAAATAAAAAAAAACACAAAACAAATTAAAATATGATAAAAGTAATTAAAAAAACAGACAAAAAATATTCTCACCCCGGCATTAACAATTACACTTACAACACCTCCGTCAAGACTAAAGAGAAAAAGGGCGATGGAAATTCGCCATATTCATCATCAGAACAGAACGACTGGCCTGATTTCCCACGTGGTCTTTGTGACCTCGGAGGCACTGCTGACCGGGGACACGAGAAGAGGCCTCGAGGCACTTGGTTATTTTTGTTGGACTGATGTTTATACTTAGGACGGTCTTGTAGTGTGGTGTGGCGTGAGAGAGAGAGAGAGAGACTGAGGGAGAAGGAGGGGGTAGGGGAGGGGGCAGAGGAGAGAGAGATAGAGGTAGAGAGAGAGAGGGAGAGAGAGGACGAGAGAGAGAGAGAGAGTGAGAGAGAGAGAGAGAGAGAGAGTGATAGAGAGAGAGAGAGACTGAGGGAGAAGGAGGGGAAGGGGCGGGGCAGAGGAGAGAGAGAGAGAGAGGGAGAGAGAGAGAGAGAGAGAGAGAGAGAGAGAGAAAGAGAGATAGGCAGAGAGAGAGAGATAGGCAGAAGAGAGAGAGAGATAGAGAGAGATAGAGAGAGAGAGAGAGAGAAAGAGAAAGAGAGATAGGCAGAGGAGAGATATAAATAGATAGAGAGAGTGAGAGAGAGAGAGAGGACGAGAGAAAGAGAGAGAAAGAGAGAGTGATAGAGAGAGAGAGATAGATAGATAGAGAGAGAGAGAGAGAGAGAGTTTGACATACATATATAGAAAGAGAGACCGAGAGAGTGTGTGAGAGAGGCAAGCAGACAGAAGGAGAGAGAAATTAATAAAGAAAACCCAAAGACAAGGAAAAATTATGAGAAAGTTAAAAAGGTAGAATGACAGATTGGCTCAGAGATACCCCCTCCCTCCTCCCCCCATGGACCCGTTGGTTATAAGTCTGGAGTTAAAGGAATAAACATAATTTGTTCCGCCTTCGCTCATGCTGTAATTAGTCACGTGTAATTACTGACTTTCTATCTTCGCTCTCTCTCTCTCTCTCTCTCTCTCTCTCTCTCTCTCTCTCNAAAAAAAAAAAAAAAAATCCTTTTGTTTGGTAGCGTGAAGACATTTTCAGTGAAACAAAGATAACATTAATTTTCTTCAGTCCTTCCTGTGGCGACCACCGACAGACCGACAGACCGACCGACCGACGGGACCTGTGCAAGATGTATGATAAAAAACAACAAACGAGGGAGCTCTTTCCGTCCCTCTTTTCTCTCTTTTAAAAAAGATATTAATTAAAACAGGCGCTTGATTCAGGCAGAGGAAGTCACTGGGATCGTTTGCTTGTGATCAGGGTTACCCAGGCGCTGAGAGGCTCTTCTTGTATCTGCTATTTGTGTTGTAGTTATCATCATTGTCTTTATTTTTATTGTATATATAGTGATTTGTTGTAATTATGATTTTTATTATTATTAGTTCTGTAGTAGTAGGAATAGTAGCAATGTTATTACATAGTACACAGTGACACGACTGGGAACAACACTAAACATATAACAGGTTTATGAACATCTCATGTCATTCACCATAATCATCATCATCATGATTATTGCCACACTCAGATGACGATCATATAGACCTAAAGACGACGAGATTGCAATACAAACAAGAAAGAAGGAAGAAAACAATGAAAACAATCAGACAATGAACAATGAACACGGAGAACACTAACAAAACTCAAACCATGAGTGAATAAACTCTCTGTTAAAGTAGAACATGAAACGCAGGTACTTAATTAATGAATAAAATCACTACACATACATCAACGCCAGCTGTTATTTGCTCTTGTAAATTTCGCTTCAGAGAACAAGGTCGTTATGGCTCTATGAAATATCTTTTGCCGACCAGTTAACCTCGAGGATAATGTGCAAATATTTATGTTGTGTTTTACAAGCATGTAAACTTTAACAAGTTCATTATACTTTCACGACATCAAATACAGAAATTAAAGATGCATAACCTCATCTTGCTTTCCCACACGAACATTGGTAAACAAATAAAGGATTAAACACACAAAATATATAATTCTACCATATATCACCTCTATGACTAAGCTTGGACCCCCCCACTCCCTACCCCACCCCCCCTCCCCTCCTCCAGCCGGAAACAATATGGATGCCCTCTTGATATAACCGTAAAATTAATACTTTTTTTGCAATAAACATGGCTGTCGCTGTTACAATATTACCAGGTGACTTTGTTAGTGCCTATAAAACCTCACCAAAATACAGGTAAGAGAAAACTTAATTGCCTATTAATTCGGACTTTGATGGGGCAACACACGCGACCCGCAGGTAAACGGAACGCAAATAAATAATTAAGACCACGACAAGGTTCTCAGGTGTACCTCACACCTGAACTACGATCTATTATACTTGCCAAAAAAAAAGAAAGAAAGAGAGAGAAAAAAAT
>BOPN01001809.1:193255-195755 GCA_017312705.2 Penaeus japonicus
AACGCCTGCTGACCGCATCACGGCCACTAACATAGAGAGAGAGAGAGAGAGAGAGAGAGAGAGAGAGAGAGAGAGAGAGAGAGAGAGAGAGAGAGAGAGAGAGAGAGAGAGAGAGAGAGAGAGAGAGAGAGAGAGAGAGTGAGAAAGAGAGAGAGTGAGAAAGAGAGAGAGAGAGAGAGAGAGAGAGAGAGAGAGAGAGAGAGAGAGAGAGAGAGAGAGAGAGAGAGAGAGAGAGAGAGAGAGAGAGAGAAAGAAAGAGAGAGAGAAACAGAAAGAGAAAAGGAAGAGGAATAGAGAGAAAGATAGAGAGAGAGAGAAAGAGATTCAGGCAAATAATACCTAGGATCATAAACCTGAAGGAATCATTATTTCTCACTATTCTTATAAATCCCGGTAGCTATTGAAATGAAAACAAAATGATATAGCAGCACAATCATTACCCGATATCCTAGATGACAACTTATAAGTAACTTACAAAGTATCCTCAAACCCTAGGAATATTCATGTTTTTTTGTTTTTTTTTGCTTGACTACCCAGGTGACGAGAGAGAGAGAGAGAGAGAGAGAGAGAGAGAGAGAGAGAGAGAGAGAGAGAGAGAGAGAGAGAGAGAGAGAGAGAGAGAGAGAGAGAGAGAGAGAGAGAGAGAGAGAGAGAGAGAGATTGTGAGGATTATATACTGTGTTCATATGTGATATCAAGTACATATACATATATTCCAATGAAATACATTCTCGTAACAAAGTGCCAGCTATGTATCTCTTGAGTCAGGTCATGTCCTCTTTGAATGATGATTACTTTGTACATAATTATGTCCTGATTATCTCGACCTTCATCGAAGCTGAATACCTTTGATTACCAAGCCTACCTGTTCCCGCGTACCCCGTGCTGGGAACTGCTGATCGGAATATCCCGCCATATAACCGGGATATTTGGAACATATAAATAGACAGGGATTGGGATTACTCTTATTGACGCCTGATTCCGCTTCCTGCTTATACGTTATAGTGTTTGATTATTGTGATCGTCAGGCTGTAGTGTTAATATTTCTTGTGGTTTGTGTATCTTAACGTAAGCTTGTTGTGTACCGGAACCTACTCTGTGTATATACATTATGTCTAGTATCACATTCCTATCATATGTGGGTTATTGTTTTCAACACACAAATACACCCATCTCAGAGATAGTGAGAGAGAAAGAATTCATCATTGATCAGAGAAACAATCCAAAGTATTAGCCGCTATGGAAACTCACAAGAAATGTATAAATTCGTTTCTATATATTTCCCATTTTATCCCTATGGCTAATGACTCTTTGAATTCTGGCTCTAAATGTTTCACTTTCCACTATGTATCATCCATAAATTGTCCCCGGTGCCTGCAGATAGTATTTCTATTCATAATTCCCATCAGGTTGTTATTATCGTTATTGTTACTATTATCATTATTATCATTATAGTTATTACTGTTATTGTTAATATCTTAGTATCATCCTTATTGCCATCATCATCATTATCATTATCCTTGTCGTTATTATCATTATCATTATTCAGTGGTGTTATGTACAAACTCTCCCACACTAGTACTGTAGCCTTTTGAATCCAAACTCAATTGTTTATCCATATTAACCTTTAGATAGCATACCTCGTCTGGTTTTACTTGTATAAAGTTCTCAAAAACGTTGGATTTAACTCGCAGATCTGATTCATGCTTACAAGTCCTGCTTGTTTCGTTAAGGATATATATATATATATATATATATATATATATATATATATATATATATATATATATATATATATTTTTTTTTTTTTTTTTTTTTCGTGAAGTAAGAAGGTTCTTAGTGTTACAGTTTTGGGGAGGACTGGGATGATATTAGAATATGCCGTTTTCTGGTTTCTGATGTTAAAAGAGATTCCAAGCTCTCTGAAGTTGTATATCTTAGTTGTTTTCCCGCTTTTTAACTTCCTGTTGTCTGTTCTTACCTCTTTTTTTTCTTTCTCACGATCGGTGACTCTCCGGATTCATCCTGTAGAAGAAGTCACTCATGTCCGATTCTGTGTGTCAAGTATATCCAATATTTATGAAGAGTGCGTCTTGGATTTTCTTTCACAATGTTCTTGCTCTTTAGCTGTCTCTCTCTTGTGTTAAATGACTTGCCACTTTCCGCCTCTACTCCCTGACCGTGTTCGTTCTCCGTGTCTTCGCGTCTTTTAGATTGTCCATTTCTATTTCGGTTTTTACTCTTTCATTCGCTCTCTAGCTATTGGAATTGGCCAATTGTAGTACTAAGTCTGTTTGCCTTTTCGCTTTCTTCATTTGTTATATAATTCTGGTAATGAATTGTGTGATTAAATTAAAGGAACAAAATTTCTACTAAACATCAATTTCACAATCACCAGACTGTGGTCATTGCCTGTGTCTCTTTTCTATACATACGTGCATTATATGCTTAGAATCATATGTACATATAATTGACATATCTGCCTCCCTACATACTTACG
>BOPN01001809.1:203255-208255 GCA_017312705.2 Penaeus japonicus
GTCACCTCGATAAGGTTTCCTAAGTCAGTCACAAAAGAGTATTAAGGAAATTAGAGATGAAGAGACGTTTCCTAATGAAGCAAAAACATGAAGTTCAGAGAGAGGAGAACAGCTACAGAAAGTAGGCCTATCGCAGAAGCACGGCCGTAGTTGGCACCGCGTTTGCCTAGATTATGAGAATATTAGCACGAGGATTTATGAAATCGACTAGGCCTAGGGATAGCCTCCCTTTTATGATTATTGTAGGTTGCATTGTCATTTACCAGTAGGCTTGCTTTGGATGCACATTCCTGGGAAATACATCTTGACATATGTAGTATTTTGCATATTTTATTATTTTGATTGTGGAAAAGACACTAAAGGTGTGTGTGTTTGAGAGAGAGTGTGTGAAAGAGAGAGAGAGAGAGAGAGAGAGAGAGAGAGAGAGAAAGGGGGGGGGGGGGGGTGAATTGCGCATCTTCGCCACGTCTTAGCATATCCATGTACTGAAGAATAAAACGTATTGAAAGAAACATATTAATCCCGATTATTCTCAAACCCTTCCGGCGAACACACACACATACACATAAATATACACATACTTACATTAAGTTCGCACACGCAAATATTCATACAAATATACATGTACAAATAAACATATACATACATACAGATAAACACACATATGCTACACATGCACTAAGAAATACACATATAACAAACAAGCAAACACACACACACACAAGTAAACACACACATGCATTAGCAATTGGACACGATAACATGAGTTACCATGAATGACATGTTCACACAATTGCTGTTTTGCCAATGGCCCGGAAAATATATGTGATTGATTTCCTGTGTGCGTTTGACTTAACGCCGTCCCTTACTTATTCAATATTTGTGAATCATTATCGGACATATTTAATGAAAACGAATAACTTTCAAGTTTGATAGTATTGCGATATGTTTCCTCAAAAGAATGGGTTTTTATTTATTGCTTTCAGTTTTAACAAAGAATCGTGAAATGACCTAAACAAAGTTATGAAAAATTCACGAAGCCAGAAAGCCCGGCAGGAATATTAAACTGTCGTTTGTCACGAACGGCGCGGCCTTCCTAAAATGTGCGTGGTCGCGCTAGGCCCATGGGTGTGCGTGAATGCGTGCGTTCGTGCGTCCGTGTGTGTGCGCGAGCAGAGCCAAGCAAGGCCTATTGGAGACCAAGAAGAGCCTAGCAACAGTAAGGTCAGTGGGCCTAGGTCTTCTCGGGAAAGGGGGGGGAGGGAGGAGGGGAAAGGGGTTAGATTGGTGAGGGTGGGAAGCGGGGGGAGGGGGGGGATTGGACCACGGGTTGGGGTTAGATTGGGGATGTCGGGGATGGGGGGGGGGGAGGAGGAGGAGGACAAGACCACGGGGAGAGAGGGTGCAGTTCTTGGGTCTTATTAGGTCGGAAGCGAAAGAAGGAGGGAGAACGTGGGGTAGGGAAAGGGTGTGTGTGTGTGGGGGGGGAGTGAAGGAAGAGAGGGAGGGGCAAAGAGGACCAGCTCATCCGTCCCTCCGGCAGGGCGAGGGTAAAGAGAGAGAACATGGAACTCGCTGATGTATTCATCCGCATTAGGCAAAGAAAAACGATGACAACAACAACAACAACAAAAATAAAGATAACGATGATAATGATAACAACAAGGATAATCACATAAAAGTAACGCTGATAAAAATGCAAATAAATGTTACAGAAGTAAAAGAAAAAAGAATGACAAGTTCCGACCCGTGGACAATCACAACCGCATAGTTTTGAAACACCAACGATAACATTTAGACGCAAGAACAACGCACGTGAATTAATAATGGTCACGTGACCTCCAAGCCTAGGAGAATATTGACCCAAAATACCTTGCACGTTACTTCACACCCGTCACTTCTCAAATTGTTCTTCCGGAAGTCTTTCAAATAACACACCGTCTGTGGGAGACATTTTCACGCATGGCAAATCAAAATCGAAATGTCGCATGCGCCGGGTTGTCATGCATGACTGACGGCTGCTGACAGTTTGGACAAGCAACTTGAATTTCGCCTAAAAATGTAAAGAAACGTTCTCCAGTCTCTCTGTCTGACTATATGCCTCACTTATATTCATTTATCTATCTAAATCTCGCTCTCTTTGTATCTCTTTCTCTCTTCTCTCTCGCTCTCTTTGTGTCTCTTTCTTTCTTCTCTCTCGCTCTCTTTGTGTCTCTTTCTCTCTTCTCTCTCGCTCTCTCTCTTTGTTTTTCTTTCTTTCTTTCTTTCTCTCCCACTCTCTCTTTCTCTCTCTCTCTCTCTCTCTCCCTCTCTCTTTCTCTCTCTCTCTCTCTCTCTCTCTTCTCTCTCTCTTTTCTTCTTCTCTCTCTCTCTCTCTCTCTCTCTCTCTCTCTCTCTCTCCCTCTCTCTTCTCTCTCTCTCTCTTCTTCTTCTCTCTCTTCTCTCTCCCCTCTCTCTCTCTCCGTTTTCTCTTCCATCTCTCTCTCTCTCTTTCTCTCTCTCTCTCTCTCTCTCTCTCTCTCTCTCTCTCTCTCTCTCTCTCTCTCTCTCTCTCTTCTCTCTCTCTCTTCTCTCTCTCTTTCCCTTCTCACGATAAAGTTTACATATTCTATACATGACTGACAAGCGCGAATGCCGCTCAAAACCCACTTGACAAAACACGAATTCTCTGGCGTCTTCAAGTCGTTTTTGGTGATCAATAATTCATACTTCTATTCGTGATAAAAAACAACACTCAGAATGATGATTGTAGTGATGTTTGTGATAGTGATGATGACAAATGACGGCTTTGATAAGAATGATAAAAATGATTTGGGTGATAAAGTTAATAGTTAGGAAGACAGCAAGTAAAGCAATGATTGTGATAAACACACAAAGAAGAAAACACGGTTGATAGTTATAAAAGGAATATCATTACTCGATGTGGGGTGTTATACTAATCTCATAAAGCTAATGATAACAATGATATTATAGGCGAGGATGATGATGATTTATAGGTAATGGAATTAGTGTTCATGAGCATGTGAAATAAAGTCAGAAAAGGTATGAATATTACCTGCTCTTGGTACTACTTTTGATATAATGATCAT
The DNA here is from genome assembly GCA_017312705.2 of Penaeus japonicus. Classification (NCBI taxonomy): domain Eukaryota; kingdom Metazoa; phylum Arthropoda; class Malacostraca; order Decapoda; family Penaeidae; genus Penaeus; species Penaeus japonicus. The sequence goes on from BOPN01001809.1 coordinate 206,345, forward strand.
GGTAACGGTAATGGTTATATTGGTGATGATATTAGTCATAATAATAATGGTGATGATGATAACGATAATGATAATAATAATAATGATGATCATAAAAGACAGTTATAATGATGATATAGATCATAATGATAATAATGATAATGATGATAATAATAATAACAATAACAACAATAATAATGATACTACTACTACTATAATAAAAACACGGATCAAAGTTCATCGCGACAAAAGGTATTGAATGAACTTGACAGGCTCTGTGAAGTTATATAATTTTATTCATAAATGTTGTTTTTTACATTAATATCATTATTGATAATGATAATGACAATAATGTTTATGATGATAATGTTAAAAATGATAATGATAACGTAATAACGATAATATTGGTGATTATTATAGTGGTAATGATTATAGTAATAATATTAATGATAATAGGAAAGTTGATAGTAATAATAATAACAATGATAATAACAACAACAACAATAATGATAACAATTATCATTGTTATTATCATTATGATTATTATCATTATTATTATTATTATTATTATTATTATTATTATTATTATTGTTATCATTATCATAATGAAATGATAACTCAAATCATAATCAAACAGTAGTAACAAAAGAAATAAGAGCCAAGATCAACCAAATCATCAAATCGAAACAATAATGGAAATGATCGAAAAACGACAGCAAATACAATATGAAAAAAAGAAAGAAAGAGAGAGAAAAAAATCGATAACAATAATAATATCCAAGTTAATTTCTGGATTCCATCTGAAAGCATGTTAGACCCAACACTGTGTAATCATCACGTGATATACAATATAAATGTAATGGCACTCACTACCTCTCCGCGCCCTGCAGTTTCCAGAAGCATCGTTACGTTTCCGTGATCTGTGCCTCTCCTTTCCTGTTCCCGATCCATGAGCGAACCCCTTCTTTCTGCTCTTCTTTCATTCCAATTCCAGCGGCCAGAGAATTCCCGACAGGCCTAAGAATCGGTAGCGTTGTCCGAACATGGACGATGGTTCTTTTTTCCCGCGCTCTCGTTTCGTGTCGTGGATGACTTGAGGAGATTCGTTTTTAAGTTTGTTTTTTTATTGGTATTGTTAAATATTTTACTCGGGGAGGATGTGTTGCCACAATGAACGTTTGTGTTTTGAACCGATGTTTATGATTGGTTGTGATAAATAAGTTCTAATGAGCCTTCTGACGTCGCCTGTTACCCCTTCACACGGGGAACTCGAGCCCACGATGTTGCCGTCAAGGGCTCACATGTTTACGTAATTTCTTATCCTCATAAATTCAAAACAAATACTCTTTATTTGCTTTATTTTCGATAAGTTTTCCCGTGTGCTAGAAATAACAAATAACACATAACGGTTACGCAGTGACTTACGTATCAGAGTTTTATCCTTTCTGGTAACGGAGCTTATTTTGTTTGTTTGAGGCAGCAACCATGGGGGCCTCGGCCCCCGGCAAGAGGAGGTACGCTGCATTGAGAGGCCTAATAATTTTCGTAGATGTTACCCGCAATCAGGGGATGTATCTGCCAAGTCTTCGACCTGAGTCTTACTTCTGAGTTAGATTTTCCTTAATATTTGTTCATCTTTCTTCAATAAAGAAACCGCCGAGAGAAGGCTCTTAAATTTCCTCTGGCCGTGAAGAGGAAAATATTCAATATTGTCTCAGAAAACAAGGAGAGGTTTTGCCGGTCTAAAGTCCAGAACCGAATAACTCCAGAGGCAGCTTGCTAACGGGGATAAAACTTAATTGCTTTCTTTATTGTAAAGAATAATGTCAGTACGTAGCAGAGCTGAATGAAGATGGCGGTTTAGATAATCAGATATACTTGTAATCATATCTATGTGCGATATATATGTATATATGTATATATAATATATAA
>BOPN01001809.1:240755-243255 GCA_017312705.2 Penaeus japonicus
CACGTTCACTCCCTCTACTTTCTTTCTTTCTTTCTTTCTTTCTTTCCCTTTTATTATTGTTGCGTTTTTGAGGGTCTGACATTTTGACCGAGAAAAATCACAGTAATCATTTCGCTTTTTTAATTATATCGTCAGTGTGGTAGCATTATCATTAGGTTAGCTAATAATTTTCTAATCATATCTGGTCATTTAATAAGTCAATGCCTGGGAGTCGGATCCACTTATTAAACCAATCTTTCGATAAGTCAAATTATTAATCAAATGGATCAATATGGTAGCGGTGAAAAAGAAATTGATATTATACGACCGAAAATAAAAACGAGAAAAATAGTCCAATAAACAATGTTGTCATTATCATCAATATTATCATTGTTATCCTCATTAATCCTGCTGTTATTAATAATATTATCAATGTTGTTATTACTGCTGTCCTCCTAAGCATTATTCCTATGTTAGATGTTCTTTTTTTATCATTCTAATCATTATCGTCATGTCCACGATTAATCATTATCATCATCATCATAACAAGAATAATGATGATAATGATGATAATAAAAAAAGGGTAACGATGATAATGATAATGATAACAATGATGATAGTAATAATAGTGATAGATAATGATAGTAATAATAATAGTAATGATAATAATAATGATAATGATAATAATAATAATAGTAATAATAATGATGAAAATGATAATGATGTTAATAATGATACTGATAACTGATAACTATAGTAATAATGGTAATAGCACTGATAATAATGATAATGATTATCATAACAATAGAAATAATAATGATAATGATAATTATGATAATCATCATCATTTACCATTACCTTCATTGCTATTGTCACTCTAATTCTCATTATCATTAGCAATGTCATTATTGTTGTTATTAATGCAACTACTATTATCAATATCATTATTATCATAATTATAGTAATCATTATCATCATTATCATCATTATTGTTGTTATCACTATCATCATTAACATGATAATTACACTAGTTGTTACTATTATCATCATTACACTTATCTTTATTGTAATTTTTACATCATTTTTCCTCATTGTTATCATTATCATTATTATTATCATAATCATTATCATTATAATTCTTATCCTCAGAATACTATCATCATAATTGTTATCATTTTTGTTGTTTTGTCACTATTATTTTCATCATCACCATCTGTGTTATTGTGTTTGTTATCATTAGTATTGTTATCATTATAATCAGTATAATTTTCATTATTATTATTATCATCATCATTTATATTGTTGTTATCATTATTTTTTATTATCATCTTTATTACCATCATTATCATTATTATCATCATTATTACTATCATTATTATTACTATTATCGTTATCAAATTTTATCATTATCTTTTATCTTCATTACTATAATCATCATCATCATCATCGCCATCATTATTAGTATTGTCACTCATTATCTCTCTCTCTATTTCTTTCTCTCTCTCTCTCTCTCTCTCTCTCTCTCTCTCTCTCTCTCTCTCTCTCTCCCTCTCCCTCTCCCTCTCCCTCTCCCTCTCCCTCTCTCTCTCCCTCCCTCCCCCCTCTCTCTCTCTCCCTGCCTCCCCCCTCTCTCTCTCTCCCTCTCCCTCCCTATCACCCCTCTCCCCCCCCCCCTCTCTCTCTCTCTCTCTTCATGATTCAATCATCAGCATCAACAGATCCCTCTATGTGGCAGCACGAACCACAGCATCACTAATCAAGATGCCAGCGTTAATGATAAGGTTAGGTTGAAATCAGGTTGTGTGAGCAGTGAGGTTTTAACCGCATTTCCTGTTTCACTGTGGCATTTTATGTCAAGGGGAGTGAGCGAGAGGGAGAGAGTGTGTGGGGAGAGGGAGAGCGGGGAGGGGGAGAGGGAGGGCGGGGAGGGGGAGAGGGAAGGGAAGGGAAGGGGGAGAGGGAGAGGGAGAGGGAGAGGGAGAGGGAATAGGAAGGGAAGAGTGAGGAAGTGACGGGCAGGGAGGGTAGGGTAGGGAAGGGGGAGGGAAGGGAAGGGGGAGGGAGGAAGGAGATGGGGGGAGGGGAGGGGAGGGGAAGGGGAGGGGAGGGGAATAGGGAAGGAAAGGAGGGATGTTGGGGAAAATGAGAGGGAAGGGAAGGGCAGGGAGGAGAGGGAAGGGAAGGGGGAGGGAGGAAGGAGAGGGGGGGAGGGGAGGGGAGGGGAAGGGGAGGGGAGGGTGATAAGGAAGGAAAGGGGAGATGTTGGGGCAGATGAAAGGGAAGGGACGAGGAAGAAGGGAGGAGGATGGGGATGGAGGTGGGAAGGGAAGAAAGAAGGTAAGGAAGGGGAAGGAGGGGGAAAGGGCAAAGGTGTGGGAGAGGGTGAGGGCGATGGCCGGAGAGAGAGAAAGAAAGAGAGAGAGAGAGAGAGAGAGAGAGAGAGAGAGAGAGAGAGAGAGAGAGAGAGAGAGAGAGAGAGAGAGAGAGAGAGAGAGAGAGAGAGAGAGAGAGAGAGAGAAAA
>BOPN01001809.1:253255-255755 GCA_017312705.2 Penaeus japonicus
AGGAGGGTTGGAGGGGAAGGAGGGAGGTCAAAGGGGAAGAGGAAGAGGAGAGGGATGAGGAGGAGAAGTCAAGAAAGAGGGGAAGAGGAAGAGGAGAGGGGGAGGAGGAGGGGGAGGAGGAAGAGGAGGAGGGGGAGGAGGAAGAGGAGGAGGAGGAGGGGGAGAGGAGGAGGAGGAGGAGGAGGAAAAGGAGGAGGTAGTGGTGGTGGGATGAAAAGAAGAGGGGGAGAAGGGGAGAAAAATGGAAAGAGGGGAGGATGAGACATAAGGGAGAGAGAGGAGGAAAAAGAGAGGAGAGGGAGAGAGGGGGAAGGAGGAAAGAGCGGAGGAGGAGGAGAGGAGGAGGAAGAGGAAAAGGGGATGAGAGAGGAAAAGGAGAGAAGGAGAGAGGAGGAAAGGGGGAGAGAGGAAGGAGGAGACAAGGGGAGAGGGTGAGGGTGTGGAGGAGGAGAGAAATGAGGAGAGAGAGTGGGGAAGGAGAAGGAAGAGGAAGAGAAGAGGAGAGGAAGGATACATATATACATATATATACATATGTATATATATATATGTATAAATTTATGTATATATATATATATATATATATATATATATATATATGTGTGTGTGTGTGTGTGTGTGTGTGTGTGTGTGTGTGTGTGTGTGTGTGTGTGTGTGTGTGTGTGTGTGTTTGAATTAGACACATAGAAAAAGGGACGCCATTCATAAGAGGGCGAGATGGAATCATTCTGCTTATAAACCTACTTTCGTTTTGATATTTTCTCGTCACATAGAATCTGATTTTGCGTACGCAGGAATGTGACAAATCTAGTGAATTTTACAATATTTCTGCGCTAACCACCTTATCATTTATGTTTTCGGTCACGTCAACATGCTATATAAAAAAGAATAAACAAATGAATAGGAGAAAACTGGGGGGAAAAAAAGTAATCAAAAAGATGAGAAATCGAATAGGAATCATCCCTCAGGAAAGAAAAAAAACAATTGTCCGTAGTCCTCTCGAACTATTTATATTTTTTTTTTTTTATGATTTTTCGAGCGAATCTTCCTCCATCAAGCAATCTGTACACTTATAGAGAGGAGCTACAGCGAATGCATTATGAGGACTGACAAAACTTCAGGCAACGTGGCAGCTGCTAGAGGACTGGGGTAAGAATGACATGTAGAGAATGGAAGCGGACATTCCGAAATGCGGGAAATCACTCAAAATCTTGGACGCTCCCGCTGAACGATCGTATGTGGGTTGTTTGCGTTTTAGAACTTCGTTGTCATTAATTTGTAAATCGGGGGAAGTGGGTGTATATGTTTAAGCAAATACAGTATCTTTATCCGTGGTTGTAATTACAAATCAGAGTGGTATAACGCTTGTGATGCCGGGGCTGGGAGGAACGAAAACATTGTCAAATAGAACGAACAATATCGGCACTGACCAAATCCTGCGTCCGAATGCGCGCCTACGTTTCATCGACTGTTTTGCGTTGCGGGGGTGGATATTTAGTTGCTTTTCGTATCGATTTCCGAGTCTCATACATCGCCGGGGGGAATTTTCACCCATTTTACTAATCTTCTGTGTTCTGCCGTCCCCTAGGCCTCCCTGCGTGCGATTCCCTGGCCTATGACTCTGGCTTCGTCTTCGGAGGGGTTGAAGAACTTTACAATCACCTTCGTGTCCTGCATAATACATGGACGAGCGGGAGCGCCTTGCAATCGTAGAGACGCAAGCAACTTCATCAAGATCAGAGCCAGCGTGACTCGCGCCCCCCCCCCTGGTAAGCAAGCAAGCACATGGCGTGTGGAACGGATCGGAACCTTTGAACTACCTCCCGACGCCGTTCAATGACATAAAAGGGAATTTCTGCCCCCCCTCCAAACCGGCCCAGAAATGATGAGTGTATGGGGTCCCTAAATGTCTTTCTTTTCTCCCTTATCTTTTCCTCCCTTTGGAAAATGAGTCATAAATGCAGTTTGTCTCAAAAACGGGGATATGTCCTCCGCGGCTGATTGGCTGGCGCTGTCTAAAATTGCGTCTCGTAGGCCCACGCTGGAGAGGGCGGCTGTCGCTGTTGAGGAGATAGACAGACAGACAGACAGACAGACAGACAGACGCATCCGTCGACGGGACCCAACGGCACTTCTGCTGTTCTGGATGTCTCGGAAACGCTCTCGTGTTGGCAGTTGCCTTTGTACTGCTATTGGATTTCTTGTTGTTATCATTATTGTTGATATTCTAATAATAATGATGATTACTATTATTGATATTACTATTGTTTTTTCTTATTATCATCATTATTGTTATTGTTATTATTATTATTATCATCATTATTATTACTATCATTGTTTCAATTATTGTTTATCGTTATTATTTTATTATTATTATTATTATTATTATTATTATTATGCAAATAGTTAACATTAATAATATTGATGATAATCATCATTATTATTATCACGATGAGAATGATAATGCTAAGAATATTAATGATTTAGCAATAAAGATAAT
>BOPN01001810.1:0-2500 GCA_017312705.2 Penaeus japonicus
GTGTGTGTGTGTGTGTGTGTGTGTGTGTGTGTGTGTGTGTGTGTGTGCGTGTGTGTGCGTGTGTTTGCACTTACCGTCGACACACATCAAAGGCAGAACTCTAGTAGCCTCGTCTCTCAATCCTGTTTCTGTGTTTTCCTGCATCCGGGTCCTGCAAGAGAGTGCCTCTTCGCCTGCATGCAACTTCCGCCATGTCGTCTCCATTCCGTGACCTTGCTTGACCTTTATGTCACGAGCAAGGACACCGTAATGTGTACATCTGTGTGTGTTCGTGTGCGTTTGTGGAGCTGTGTACGTGCGTGCGCTTATGTATGTGTGTGTGTGTGTGTGTGTGTGTGTGTGTGTGTGTGTGTGTATGTGTGTCTGTGTTTATGCTTGTGCTTGTTTATTATTTTCTTTGCGTATTTGTGTGGATACGTGTAAATGTCGGAGTGTATGCATATGTATATACTGTACATGTGTTTGCAAATGCATGTACTTGCGTGTGTGTATGTTATGTGTATAATAATTCCAATTTCACAATGCATGTAAGCATATTCATTTCTTCTCTACATGACACCCCGTGTGTGCTTGCGCTGTGCTTGCGTACTCGCGTGTGTGCGTTCACCTCTCCCCCCCACCCCCCTAATCTTCAGTCACCCTCCCTTCACCCATCAACTTTGGTCACTTAGGAAAATTGGGCGTAAATTATTCCCTGTGCCTCATCTACCGCCCATCTCTAATTTCCGGGCGGGAGGGCGTGGTCTGGTGACGTCACGACTGGGAGAGCGTTGTTTGAATGTCACGTGATCAGGGATGTTTGGCCTACGGGTAAGAGACAAAGAAAGAGGGAGGGAGGGAGGGAGGGGGCGAGACAGATAGATAGATAGATAGAGAGAGAGAGAGAGAGAGAGAGAGAGAGAGAGAGAGAGACAGAGAGAGAGAGAGGGTGGGGTGGGGATGGAGGTGAAAATGAGGAAGGGATGAGGAAGGGAGGGAGGAAAGAGGGAGGAAGGGAGGGGGAGGGATGGGTGTAGGGAGGGAGATGTAGAGAAAGAGGGAGGAATAGGGTGGGAGGAAAAGAGAGAGGGATAAAGGAAGGGAGGAAGGGGCGAGGAGCAGGAGGGGGGGAGAGATAGATAGATAGATAGATAGACAGAGAGAGAGAGAGAGAGAAAGAGACAGACAGAGAGAGAGGGAGAGAGAGATAAGGTGAGAGAGAAAAATATAGAGAAAAAAACAGAGAGAGACAAAAATAGAAAGAAAAAAAGAAAGAAACAGAAAGAGAAGGAGCAAGTGGTCCTCGAGGAAGCAGTGGCGGAGGTCCTGCTTGAGGAAGAGGAGGAGGAGAAGGAGGCCCTCAAGACATCCTCCAAGGAAGGTAGTGACAGGAATTCGAGGGTTTACGAAGGAGGAAAGTAAAAGGAACATAGATAGAAGACGGAAAAAAAAGAGAGAAGAAAGAATGAGACAGAGAAGGAAAAAAACAAAAAAAACAGAGAAAAAGATATTAACGAAAGGAATGAAATAGATTTAAGAGCCAAATGAATACAGAAAAAAAAGAAAAAAACAACAACAAAAAACAATAAGCTCATGTCAAGCAAAGATCATCTCTCCCTAGAATCGATGACTGCCAGAGCTCACGTCAACCCTAGACCGTGTTTCATCGATAGCTCATGTCCACCAAAGAATGTCTCTTTTCATCACCTCTTCGCCAGGAACAGTCGCCCCGCTCATTCGCTGAGGCATAAAGGCCTTTCTCAGACACACCGTAAGTCCGTTGTACAAGAAATAATCAGATATGCGGATGCTTATGTGGGTTAGGTAAATAGGTAGTGTTTTATGCTGGTTTATTTTCTTTCTTCGTCTTCGTTTTCTTTTTCTTCTTCGTCATCCTCTTCTTTTTCTTCTTTTTCTTCTTCTCCTTCTTTTATCGGTCTAGGATTTCGCTTTTATTTATTCTTTTGTTTGTTATTTGAGTTATATGTTGTTGTTTTTTTTACGTGTTTATTTATTTATTTGTTTAATTAGTTACCTATTTGTTCCCATGGCTGTTTATCTATCTTATTTTCTATTAACATATCTTCTCTTTTATCCGTTTATTTCAGTATTCATTAATATATTAATTAATCTATTTACTTCCATATCCAGTCATTCATTGGTCCACAATTTGATTTTCATTACAATGTATCCATTGATGAAATATTAATTTTAATTGATAAATGGTAATTTCACGCATTATCACATATAATATGAATACGCTATGGTCATCAAATTAACGAAAGAATGTTATTGAATTATAAACTCTCCAAACGCTAATACACCTGAACAGCCCTTTTATCAGATCATAAAAAAATGTGATAATTTCATCAGTGTTTCAAAGACAAGGAACGTTTCTGTGCTGGAAGGGAATGACTTCTTACGTTTTTTATAGAGTTCATAATGACATGTGTACAATTAGGATTGTGTATTATGTGTACGAGGATTGTGTAGATATTGAATAATTCTCAACCAGCTGTAT
>BOPN01001810.1:12500-17500 GCA_017312705.2 Penaeus japonicus
TCAGTAGGTAATGCACGCAGCTGCATGACCTTCTATGCTTTCCTGACATTCCTGTGATGGACATGCATAGTGAGAAGGGAGAGATAAGGTGATGGGTTCATGACATGGAGGTCATGAGGTCAGAGGTCACCGCGGAGGAAGAACAGGGTGATGAACAGACCGGCTTTTGTTGCACTTGTTGCGAACGAAGGCGAGATTAGTGGCGTGTTGTATTTGTTGTATTATTTTGTTTTTATAGAACTTGAGTGTGTGTGTGTGTGTTGTATGTGTGTGTGTGTGTGTGTGTGTGTATGTGTGTGTGTGTTGTGTGTGTCTGTGTATGTGTGTGGGTAGGTGTTTTCATTGCAAAAACTTGGAAAAAAAATCATCATAACTAAGTATATTTCTAGTCAAATAGAAAGTGTGCCTCACAGTAAAACGTTTGATCATGCACTTGCTTGCATGGAAAGCAGCTATCTGAACGTTTGACTGACCAAGCAGACATAAACACACATACTATACTACACATACATTCTGTACATTCAACAAAAGTATGACATACTTTTCGAGCTTGAGAAATGGTGTATGAAAATACTATCATTATTTGTAACTTAGACAAGTTTTGATAACACATTAGCACACGCATAGCCAGACGCACACACAGTCAAATACATATGTCATAGATAGATGGATGGATAGATATACAAATAGATAGGTAGATAGATATACAGATAGACTGATAGACAGATCGATATGTAGGTAATTATTGTATTAATAGATATGTATACAGATTAATGGATATATAGATAGATTAACACATAGATAGATAGATTCATGAATAGAGAGATAGGTAGGTAAATAGATAGATATATAGCATAATAGATACATATATAGACAGAGAGATAGGTAGATCAATAGATAGATAAATAGGCAGATAAATAGATAGATAAATCAATAGATAGACTGATAAGTAGATAAATAAAATGATAGACTAATATATATAGACAGATAGGCTGTTGCATAGATTGATAGCTACACACACAGCAAAGTTACACAAGCAAACATCTCAAGTCCGGACATTTTTCACTCTAGATTCTCAACGATATCTTTGCATGACGACGGTGGTGAGAGTGAGAAAGTGCTGTGATTGATCAACCTGTGTGCATGGCGCTGTCATTGCGGTTGACTTTTCTTTTCTTTTTTTTTTCTTTTTTGGTAGATTTGAAGAGAAGGAAAGATGGTTTCTTTTTGTGGGGAAAATTTTGTTTTAATTCTGTTTTATCCTGTTATTGTATAATAATATTTATATTATTGATAATATTTATGGTGATGATAATACTGATGATGATGATGATAATGATGATAACAATCCTGCTGTAAGTGATAATGATGATATTGATAACAATGATCACAAAATGTTGATGACAAAAATAATAATGATTGTGATCATCATGATTATGATGATTATAATAATAATAATAATAATAATAATAATTATTATTATTATTATTATTATTATAGCAACAGTAATGACAATTATAATGATAATAATAACAACAGCAATAACAATAATGATAATGATACCGGTTATCATGATAATGATAGGAATAAGAATAATGGTAAGGAAGATAATAATCACAGCAAAAACAATAGTAATAATAATGATATCAATATGATGATGATAATAATAAGGATAATGATGATAATGATAATGAAAATGATAATGATAATGAAAATGATAATGATAATAATAATTACAAGTTATAATAATAGAAATTATAATAATATTGATGATACTACTACTACTACTACTACCACTATCACTACTGCAACAACAACTACCAGTATTACCACTACTACTACCAATTTCAATATATCTAATAGTAATAATAACAATCATCATCATCATTATCAAAAACTAATACAAATAAAGAATTCCCGCATTGGCAACCCCATCAAGCTAGTGCTGCCATCTATGAGCCGAGTGCGCAAGCATTGGTCGCAGCGGAGGAGGGGGGGGGGGGGAGTAGGATATCCCATTCAAGGATATCACGAATGGCAAGATTAACAGATCCTTGTGGGACGTAATAGGATATGTTAGCGAAGGAAGGATGGAGGCAGGGAGGAGGAAGGAGGTAGGAGGAAAGGGGGATGTATTAGCAGTTCAAGGACCTTTTTAGGATGGGAGTTCTGAGGTCCTTGGCAGGAAGGGGGGGGGGGGCTTAGGTGACACGGAGGGGTCGGTTTGTTTGTTTGTTTGGTTGTTTACTTTCGTTGGTGATTTTGTTGGTGGTGTCATTATCCTCAGCGTTATCATCATTGTTAATATTGTTATTAGAATAATTAACTTTATTATTATTATCAATATTAAAGTTATTATTATTATTATCATTATTATTTATGATTATATGTGATTGTCATTTTTCACTATCATTACTATTATGATTATTATTATCATTATTACTATTATGATTATTATTATTATCTATATTATTCTCCATATTATTATTATTATGATATTATCATCATTATCACTGTTATCATTGTTGTTATTATCATTGTCATCAACATTTATATAACTATAATTAGCATTAATTACATTTTTATCATTACTATCATTATCATCATTATCATTAGAACAGATGTTACTTTTATCGTCATTACTAATGTGTCACATTTTTGGTTTGCGTTTGTTACTATTACGTGCTGTTAGTGCAAGATGTATTATGCAAATATGTATTATATGAATATAGATAAATTGATTGCTATTTATTAATTAATTTTATATTTGTTTATCCATCATTTATTATCAACTTTTTTATTATCATCGTATCAGCAGCAGTAAAAGTAGTAACATTAGTAATAGTAGTCGTAATAGTAGTGGTGGTGGTAAAAGTAGTAGTAGTAGTAGTAGCTGTATTAATGCCAACAGCAGCAGTAATAGTAATAACGATAATAGTAGTAGTAGTGACAACAGTAGTAGTAGTGATGTAGTAATAACAGTAGTCGTAGTACTAGTAACAGTAGTAGTAGTCGTAGTAGTAGTGATGGTGGTAAAAGTAGTAGTAGTAGTAGCTGTAGTAATAACAGCAGTAGTAGTAGCATTTTTTTCAATCAATATTACTCTGATAGACAAATTTCGGATAATGACGAGCGGTGAACTTCGGTATTCCTACCGAACTGTGTAACTGGTTGCTTATGATGCCCACTGCCCTCATACCGAGTTGCCTGAAGTAGTAATGGTAGTAGGATTGTAATCATTCGGTTATCTTTGTTTCTCTCGTACCTTTCCTCTCCTCTCCTCTCTCTCTCTCTCTCTCTCTCTCTCTCTCTCTCTCTCTCTCTCTCTCTCTCTCTCCCTCCCTCTTTCCATTCCTCCCCCCAATTAACCGTGTTTATTAATCAAACTCAATCTGAACGTTATCTCATTGGTTTAATGATTTCTAAGAGCGAGGATTAGGTAACTAGTCATCACAAATTATGGTGCTTGATTTTCCCATTTAACATCATTTTATTGTTATTATGACCATCATCACTTTTAGCATCATCATCAGTATTATCTTCGCTATCGTCATCACCACTGTTATCGTGATTGTTATTGTTATCTTTGTCACATCTTTTTCATCATTATCATTATCATCATCACCATCATTATTATTATCATCATCACTATTATCCTCATTACTGTTGGTTCCTGTTCCATATACGCGTATTTATGTATATTAAGTTTCCTTATTATCATTGTTCTTGTTGATTTTGTTGTTCCCATTACTGGTATTATTGTTATAATTATCAATAACATTATTACTGTTATTATTGTTATCTTCACTATCATTATTATTAGTATCATTATCAATATTATCATTATCATTGTAATTATTATCATCATTACTATCTGTAGTATTATAATCATTATCTTAATTATTATTATAGTGATAACTGTTACTGATATTATCATTATTATTATCATTGTTATTACTATTACTATTTTCATCATTACTATTATTAGTAGTATCTATACTATTAATACTATAATGATTATTATATAAATGAATGAATGAGATGAATATGAGGAAAGACGTGGAAAGTGATTAACAAAGAATAGAATAAGTGATGAAAATGAGAAAAAAGGAATAAGAAAACGTGAAGATAAAGAAGGGAATAGAAAAACAATGAAAAATGAATCGAATAAAAAAACGACGAAATGAGGAAAGGATACAATTGATTCATGAGGAAAGTGAATTGAAAGTGAGTGAAAAATAAGTAAAAGTTAAACGTTATTTTTGAAACGTTGTCGAGATAGTAACGAAGGCGCCCTGAAAAATCGATTTGGTATTCCTAAGAATTCACATGTTTCTACTCTTTCATTCCTTACAAACCCTAAATAATTAGTTTTGTCTTAATCGTCCTGTAACGCGAGGTATTCCATTGAGTAGGAAAAAAACAAACTCGATTCCGACCCCAAATAGAATGATCTAGTGCGAAAGACGAGCGAGCCAGTAATCAGCCAATAGGAATCTTTCCCGCCACTCATCAGCTGATGGGAATCTTTCGCGCCACTCATCATCAGCTGATTGTCAATAGTCGTGAGTACTACATAAACACACGCACGCAAACACAGGCACACACACGCACGCACATGTAGATATAAATGAGATACCAGGCAAAAAGGGTAGCAGGATTTTTAATATCTTGGTTCCCGTTTTCTGTGCTTCTTCGCTCATCATTGTTTTTTATGTCACTCTCTTCCCACTAAACTTCAGAGCTTAATTTCTCGTTTCCATTAATAAAATCAATGTCTTATATGACACAATATATAAAACAATATATGGTGAGAAAAACATTCTCAAAAGTAACACTGCATGGAAGCAAACAACAGATATAACACTAACTACTTTAAGAACAGTTACCGTAACAGCATAAACAGATACTTTAATCACAATGAATGTTTAAATGCTACACACAGGAGTGACCATAGTATTGATACACAATGACTTATTCATGGCGGTTCCTGTGAAGGT
>BOPN01001810.1:22500-25000 GCA_017312705.2 Penaeus japonicus
AAATTTCACTTTTTTTGTGACAGATATAATTAAAGTCACCAAGCACTATCATTTTCAGAATAGACTTTCATGTTTTTTCCTTCAGAATATTGAGAAAAATATATAAGCCTACCAATGGGTTTGTAATTTCCAAAAGTTATCTTTAAGATATAACTAAAAAATAATAGAAGTAAAACACTTGAAGCAACCAAGGTGATGACAAAAAATAATACAAATGTTAATGATGACGATGACGACGATGGTGATGATAATGATATTAATGATGATAATGATTGATATTAAAGATATTGTTTTGCGAATATAATGACAAAGATTATGATTATGAAAATGATAACAACAGCGATAACTATTAAGATAATGGTAATAAGAATAGGAATAAAGATAAAAAGAATAATGATGATGAAAATAATGATACAGATAATGATAATAATAATAACAAAACAACAACTATAAAAATACCAATAATAACAATCAATAGACAAAAAAAAAATCCCAAATAACACTCAACACAGACAGAAATCCTCCATTTTCCCCACACAAAAAAGGCACAATTAAAGGCTTCAATCCAAAGAGACCTCCTTCTCTTATCGATAAAGGCGTGGCCCCGCGGTCTCTCGGATGACGTCACAACCAAACAACTTAGCGCGCGGTTCGCTCGTTAAAGTCGAGGGTTATTGGCCGCCTCATCTTTCCCGCCAAGAATCATCGGGGAATTTATAAACATTTATAAATATCGTTTGACTTTTTTTTTATACGAGCAGTTTGGGATAGCTTGATATGAGGTAAGAAGGAATTGTTTTTTGATATTGTTGTTATTATTATTACCATTGTCATTTTTATTATGATTAATGTTATCATTATTATCATTATTATTAGCATCATTATTATTGCTAATATTACTATTATCACTATTACCATTGTTATTATTATCACTACATGCTCATTATAATTAGTATCATTAGTACTTACTGTTGCTATTGTTAATGTCATCTTTATCATTAATATTGTCATCATCATTTTATCATCATCACTGCTACTATTACTATCATTGTTACCATTAGTATTATTATTATAATTATGATCATCATTATCATAATTACATTTCGATTACCCTTTCATGTATTCACTTTTACGGCCAAAATCGACATAACGGATCGATATGAAAGCAACTTTGTTTTGTATCTTTCGTAGATCAAAACAGTCTTTCCTTTATAGAGGGCAAAAAAAAAATCATCAAAGGGCATCAAAAATCATTGTAGATATCGTATCAAAAATAGAGACGAAGAACCATTTTCAACGAAAAAAATACCAATATAAAAAACAGTGCGTATCCCTCGCTTACATCCGTAAAAGTCCAATTTGTGGCGGAAACGAACTTACACGGCCACCTTATACAACGAACTCTTTGACACTCGCACTCCCGACTTTCTTAAGAGAGTGTGTGGGGGCTGATAGATAAAGCCGATAGGCAGATAAGGAACGGAAATTGAAGGTGTCGAATTGAAGGTGAAGTGAGAGACGGGCGTTCATTTCGATTAGCGTCCGGCCCGCCGGTCCTTTCGCAATCCTCAAGCCCTGCATTCACTTGGGCAAGGATGGAGTGCGTAACAGCGGGGCGACAGAGGGAGATGGGGGGATGGGGGTGGGGGGGGGGGGGGGGGGGGGGGGGGGGGGGGGGGGGGGGGGGGGGGGGGGGGGAGATGGATGGGTGGGTGGAGGGAGGAGGAGGGATTGGGAAGGTAGGAAGAGGGAGGAGGAGGATGGGCGGAGTAAGAAGAGGGAGTAACTAGAGGGGGAAGGAAGAGGAGGAAGGAAAGGGGGGTCATTAAAGAGGGGAGGAGTGGATGGAATAGAAGGGGGAGGAGGAAGAGGAAGAGGAGGGGGATAGGGTATGAATAGGGGGAAGGAGGAAAGAGGAAAGAGGAGTTTGATTCTTCTTCTCCCCCCCCCCCTCCCTCAATATCACCCACCATCTTCCCCACCATCTGCCTCACTACAACTCCTCCATATACTTTTGGCCTAACCACTTAACTAGCCAAACACCCAACCACCCCCTTCCCTCCTTCTCCACCCCTCCACCTCTACCTCCACCTCCCCGACCCGCCGTTATAACCTCCCTCCACCCTCCCCCCTTCCTCGACCTCTCGCCCCCTTGTCTATCCATCCTCCATCGCCAACTTCTTCTACCTCCTTCTCGACCTCCTAATCCTCCCCCACCTCTTCTACCTCCCATCTTTCCCCCAACCCCTACCTCCTCCTCGAACTCCATCTTCCACTTCCTCCTCGACTTCTACCTCCTCCTCGTACTCTTCCCTTCCCCCCACTTCTACCTCCAGAACGTCCTACTTTCCATCTCCTCCTCGACCTCCACATTCAACCTTTCCCTCCCTCCTCGACCTCCACATTCAACCTTTCCCTCCCTCTTCGACCTCCTCCTCCTCCTCCTCCCACCTCGACCTTCTCGATTTCGTCACTTTCACCCTGTCACATAACTCACAGT
>BOPN01001810.1:35000-50000 GCA_017312705.2 Penaeus japonicus
CCTCCCTCCCCTTACCCCCTCTTCCCCTCCCTCCCTCCCTTCCCCCTCTTCTCCTCCCCTCCCTTCCCCCCTCTTCCCCTCCCTCCCTCCCTTCCCCCTCTTCTCCTCCCTCCCTCCTCTCCTCTTCTCCTCCCAGACCCTGGTGTTGACCTGGTTTTGAATTTTCAAGGTGGAAAGGAAATGAGCTGGTCATGTTAAATGCCAACAGACACATGTCCGCCCACTTTATCAAATGTCATATGGATTTATCAAGCGGAAGTGAAAGATAGATGTATGATAAAGATTAAGTGTATGATGTATTTTCATACCTATATACAGTAGCTTATCTTGCGTGTGTTCTGTATATATAGCATACGCATGCACGTGTGTAAATACCTGTATGCATAGAAATGTGTGTATATATATATATATATATATATATATATATATATATATATATATATATATATATATATATATATATATATATACACGGAGAACGCTAGTATACGCTGAAACATTTATATATCGCACTAATATTTACAATATATATCCAAAGGATATAGAAGGCAATGGGATGTTCTAGATTACAAATTGTTACGAATTATGATTGTCACTAAATAATCACGATTTTTGCTGTCATTATCATGGTCATTTTTTTATTTATTATTATTGTTACTATTATCATTATTATAACCACTATTAAAATAATTATTATTACAGTTATTATTTTATAGATGTCTATCTTTATTCTAAGATACTTATCATTATAACACTCAATATTATAATTCATCAGTTTACGTATCTACGCATGACATATATATGTATGTGTTCGTCACAGAAATGAAGTTTTTGTTCTTCACTTCGTCTTTTCCCTATTTCTTGCATTATCTTATTCTTCATCTGTCGTTTTTTGGTTTCCTCATGCTGATATTATCATTATGGTTATGAGAATAATCATTATCATTTTTATCTGTATTAGTATTATGGTTATTATTATTAGTGTTTTTATTATTATTATTATTATTATTAGTGTTATTATTATTTCCATTATTATTTATCATTATTATTATTATCAATATTATCATCAAAATCATCCTCATTGCCGATGTCAATGCTATTGTAATCATCATTATCAATGTTATAATTATTAGAACCATTATCATAATCATAATTAATCGCCTTTCTTCTTCCTTTTTCCTCCTCCTCCTCCTCCTCTTCCTCCTCCTCTTCCTTCTTCCTTTCCCACTGACGTTTATTCTCGCTTCCGCCGCCAGTCTCCCAAGGGCGCGTCCAAAACTCGACCTTTTTTTCCTGCGGAGGACTGGCGAAGGACTACTTAGTGGATCGAGGATATTGCGTCAGACTTTGGCAATAACCCTTTTTTTATTTCGTGATATTATTCTTGTTACTATCATTGTTATTGTTATTATTGTTATCATCATCATTGTAATTCTTATCATTATTATGTTTGTGATATTCTCATCATTGATATTATCCTTTTTATTATCATTATTATGGTAATTATTGTTATTACTATTATTGTTTTCATCATCATTATTATTATTGTTATCACGGTATTATTCTTTTTTCCTTTTCTATCGCTCTTTCTACTTTTCGTTCGTATTATTTCTTCTGATCATTATCATATCCCCCCTCTCCCTATCACCATTATCAAGGATACAAAAAGATAAGGTTTTGACCCTTGTGTATCAGCGTTACTTATTCTTTTCCTTTTGTTATCACTATCAAAGTTAAATTATGAAATCACGATAGGCCAGAAAATTCAATAATAATTCGGAGGTGTTCGTTTGTATTATGATGAAATTGACGATGGAGTGTTTCTGTCAGATCATTTTAGTAGCATCGTAAAAGAGGCTGGGAGTTGAGGGCAAGAACGGCTTGTTACCTGAAAATCATTTGTCGAGTTAAGGTCAAAGGTTATCTGTCTGCTTTTCTTTTCTTTTTTTTCTTTTCTTTTTTTTTCTTTTTTTTAAGGAAAATTCACCGATAACTTTTTTTTTTAAGCTGTTGGTACGTAAGTCAAGTCAAGAAATCATGAATCTGCATATGAGTGATGATGGTAACCATAATCATATCACTAACAAACATCACCTAAAGACGCAACCGCAAACCATAAACCACAACAACCCGCCAGACCTATAAAGAAAGCCCCCTTTTCACTCGACCTCCTTAAAAAAAAAAAAAAAAAATCCCATTGTATACCGAGCCAGCCAGCCCAGGACCGCGAACACTTAACACCGCAACAAGACACTAATAAACTGCCTCTCGCGACTACACCGGCAATCACTAGTCGACGCTAACTGTTCAACTGCCTCGTTCCAGCAACTGCCAACACGTAGCGAGGAGGATTTTATTGCACACTGAAAGATTTCGTTTTTAAATCGAACAAGAGAAAGAATCCCCTTTGGCTGACTGGGAGGGGTTGAGGGGGAGTGGGGGGGGGGGTCTTGGAAGCGTTCGTAGCGTTGCTTTCGGAAAGGTGATGATCAGCTGATTTGCGTCTGCGGAGCTTGCGGAGTGATCAGCTGATTGGATCGATCTTGTTTGGTCGTTTTGATGATTTCGTGTTGTTTGGATGCTGAGTTGATGGTTTGGGAAACTGTAATATTGTTGATGTTTTATTGTTTTAATTATCATCCTGATGATCATTATTATTATTGTCATTATTATTGTTGCAATGGTTATTATCATTGTTAGTATTACTATTTATTCATTATCATTAGTGTTATTGTTATCATTATTGCTATCATTTATTAGTATCATTATTGTTATTATTATTACTGTTGTTATTTCCATTATCATTAACATAATCAACTGAATTATTACTGTTGTTTTGTTATTATTCATATTACCAATCTGGTAGAGTTCATGGTGCATTTTGATAGCAGGTACAACGGCATGACTGCATTGGTAGCACGAATGATTGTTCTAGCATGAATGGTTCTAACAACCATAAACAGGTATACAATCAGACAAGTCTAATTATTTTTTAATCTCTTATGAAACCCATGCCTTCTTTAACACTCAAGCTAATCTCTTTCGGAGTTTAATTCTTTCGAACACTTTTTTGGCCATAGTCTGGTAGCATTAACCAGAACGTTCACATCAACATGCAAAGAGCTTATATGCAAATTAGAAGCCAATCTCTTAAGTGGTTATTTCTTGTATTGCGACTAATAATGAATTGAAGATTTTTCAACATAACTCTATAAAAATAATAAAAAACATCTCATATCATTCCATATATACACTTGTGTGATTGCTGTATCATATATCAATTTGATTGTATTTTGTAATTGATGTAGTTATAAGCTCGAATTGCTCTTCGTGGTTATAGAAGCTTGATAATATAAATTTCTTTTTATTGAAAAAAAAATATATATATATATATATCAATAGTAACAATAGATGACAACAAGAATTGATTAATTAAACATGAATTGGTCGAAAGAGAAAAACATTGTTTTTCATGACACTTTTTTTTTATAAACTCAGTTTAAAAAAATAAAAAAAACACACTTCAAACGTAAGACTATTTTAAGCAGTAACGACTTTTTAATCCGCAGGGCAAGAAGCTCATAAGATTTCTGGCTGTGACTTTAATTGCAATTAAGTTTGAGTTCGTCGTTTACCAAGGGATTCAAGTTAGATGTACAACTTCGTCCGATGTCCAATGCAAAAGAGTGGCTGGATTCGGTCAAAGGAAGGGAGGTCATTTGTAGCGGCGTTGCTCGGCTGCATTTGGTAAATGACCTGTTATAGTCTGGACACACACACACACATATATGTGTGTGTGTGTGCGTGTATGTGCGTACATATAGAGACGTGGATAGATAGATAGATGTATGTATGTGCAGATGCACACACATGCAGAGCAAGAGAGAAAAAACAAAGAATACATTTAAGGCAGCGTCATACACGTTCAAATATAAATACATCATCTGAAAGAAAGAAAGGACGTGATATGTAGAGATAAAATACATCTAGAGAGAGAGAGAGAGAGTACGAGAGGGACACACACAGAGAGAGAAAGAACGAAGGAGCAAGGGAGAGAGAATAAAGGAGTATTAGAGAGAGGACGAGAGAGATAGCGCGAGAGAGAAAAGAGAGAGGCCATTTAAGGCATCATATCTTTATATACACACATCATCCCGGACCGTAACGAGAGACCCCGCCGTTCGATTACCAACATGAAACCTTTCTCGTTCCTTGAGCCCTTTTTTCTGTCCTTATTTTGTCTGTCCTACTTACCGTCTCTCTCTCTCTCGCTTTCTCTCTCTCTCTCTTCTCTCCTCTCTCCTCTCTCTTTATCTTTCTCTCTCCCTATCCCTCCCTCCCTTCCTCTCTCCATCCCTCCCTCCCTCCCCCTCCGCCCCTTCCCCCTTCCCCCTTCCCCCTTCCCCCCATCTCAAGACCACCCTGTGAAGGACAGCTGGATGATATTGTAGGAATCAGATGCCTGATGGGAGATTTTATCGGACTTCGAATTAAGTATATGAAGGCCAGGAGCTTCTGGTGTGTTCCCATTACAGCTGGTGTATAGTACAGAGATTTAATCCGCGCAAGATGTTGGACAAATATCAAGTAGGAGGGGAATGGGAAGTGAGGGGGAAGAAGAAGAGATGAAAGAGGGAGGGGGAGGGGAGGGTCAGAATGTGAATAAAAACTACATGAATATTGGGTAAGAAAAAGAGGAGAAAATAAGAATTAAGAGACAATGGACTGTGAGAAAGATCCAGTACATAACATTCCATAAGGTCATGTAGGGTCAGGCAAGGTCGTGGAGCGTTCGCCGCCACTTTCTCCGGCCAAGCACAAGTTCTCCGAGCAAGCAGGGCAAGCAGGCAAGCAAGAGGCGAAGGACATGTTGATCCATCCGCAGCAAAGACGGCAATCGACAATGATTTGTTGACGAGGTTCGACGGCGTTTTCCTCCGATCGCTATCTCTTTGGCTTCGAAATCCTTGTTTGTACCGGGGAGCTCAGCCGCGTGGGAAAATTGCGCCCCGAGGTGAGAGAAGAAAGGACGAAAAAATGTATAAAAACAATCATCCAACTTGTAAATAATGATAAGGAATAGTTTGGCGTTCTTGAGTAATCACCTGTCTCGTTTTTTGCTTTTGTTTTGTGCGTGTGTGTGTGTGTGTGTGTGTGTTTGGACAAACGCGTGTACATGAAACAAAGGCAGATGAACACAAGCGTCCGCGCCGACACATGTTTGTACACCTGTTTTGTGTTGAAGAGCGTGTTATAAGAACGTATTTACACAAGGGGCGGCGGGAGGATTATAATAATGACTGCTTCCCGCTGTGTTCCTGCTATTAAATCTCCCACGAAGGCTTCCTGCGCTCGGCACGCCGCACTCAAGAAAATTGATGGAAATAATGATCAGGTTATGGCAGGTAAGAAGAGCCCCAAGACATGTTGATGAACCGTAAGACATAAACCTTATTTAATTAGGGTTAAGAAAGACTGGATCTAATTTATATCTCATAAGTTTTTTTTGTTTTGTTTTTCATGTACATTGTTCTCATTTTTTCTTTCTTCGTTTTTCTTATTTTCTTCTCGCTTCTCCGTTTCTTTTTTTCTCCCTCTCTCTCTTCTTGCTGTTATAACTTTCCTTTCCCCTTCATTTTTTTTCTCCTCTCTTCTTTCTTCCTGTTTTTTTTTTTTCCTTTTTTTCTTCTCCATAATATTTACACATATAGATATATATATATAGACAGACAGAGACGGCAAGAGAAACGGAGAAAGTTAAACATGCACCCGCGGAAGCGCTTTCCTCTTTCAATCGGCTGTCTGCCAAGCCCGGCAATTAAGCAGCGCCAAGAGGTCCTCATTTCCAGCGAGAAGATTCAAGGTTGCGACGCCCGAGTGACGGATCCAGTCCAGTCCTCGAGGCCCTCGCGAGACCCTCCTGCCCGGCGCTGTGTGATTAAGGATCTTGTCCGTGGTCTTTTTTTTTCCATTCTTATCTTACAAGATTCCTTCGCTCGTCTGGTCTTCCCAAGGTGTGAGAAGGAGGCGAGGGAGATGAGGATCTGTGATAGTGTCCTCGCTAGTGGGTCTAGGGATAGGAGGGTCGCCTAGAGGTCGAGCCTTCTAGGACGAATTAGGATCTTTCTGAAATAGAGCAGGACCTTTTTATTGAGTGAGACAAGAGTACGCTCAGAGAAGGAACTCTAAGAGATCCTACCGTGGGGAGGGAGGGGGTGGGGGGGGGATAAAGGGGGAGCTGACCTTGGCGTCCTCACCTGCGAATTCCTGAGAAGACGGTAAGGCTCGAGGGAAGGTCACTCGCTCGCTCGCTCGCTTAACACGACCTAGGCAAAAGGGATCAGATTAGCATAACATGCGCAGGTATTTGAACCGGATTTTTTTTCTCCCGTTTCAGTCTTTGTTACTGTTACGTCTGTTAGTGTTTTTACTAGTATTGTCGTCACTACAGTTTTTTTTTTTTTAATATTACTATTGCTGTTAGTATTACTGTTGGTACTACTATTATTGCTACTGCTATTACTACTTTTAATAATGATGATAAGATAGTGATACTTTTACTGCTACTACCACAACTGATATTGTTATCAACATCACCACCAATACTACTGCTATTACTACTACTACCACCACTGCGGCCACCACCACACTACTACTAATTAATCTCCATTACTACTTCTATTGCTGATACCAACTACTGTTACTGTTACTAAAATGATAATACTGTTACCATCACTACTACTACTACCACAACCACCACCAATCTACCACTACCATTACCATTACTTCTATTACTGTTATCGATTGCTTTACAATAGCATTTTGTCATAGATTTCGCTCTATATTGCAAATTCATTCACCTAACCTAACCTAGATTCTTCTCTCTAACTAAACCTTGTTAGAAGTCCGACACTTCTTGATTAAACATATATCTAAGTGACCCAAAACTCAAAAAAGTGTAAAATGTACGAACGAAATTTATTGGCGCAAAAGATACGATAAGATAACTTTGCCTTTCGACTTCAAAGGCGAAGAACAGAGGGAGAGGAAGAGGAGGAGAAATGGGAAAGAGGGGGAATCGTAAAGAAGAAATGGGAAATAACGGGAAAATAGAATAGAGAAAATAAAAGTGAAGAGAAAAAATAGAGAAAACTATCAAAATTGTAATGAACAGGCGATAAATGTTATGAAGAAAAGAAGCTTCCGTTTAACAAAAGGGAAAAGGAAGAGAAGATGAAAGGAAAAAGAAGGAAAATAGAAAGAAAGTGGGACATAATGAAAGATGATAAATCAAAGGAGGGAGAGGGAGATGCTGATAGCCAGAAGAATGGGGAAGAGAAAAGAGAAGCGGAAGAAAAATAGGAGACAGACAAGAATACGAAAAGAAAAATAGAGAGCAGACAATAGAAAGATAAGAGTAAAACAGAAGACAGAGGAAGACAAGAAAACAAGGAAGAGATGATGGAAAAAAGTGAAAGAAAGGAAATAAACAGAGAAAAAAAAATGGACTAAATAGCTGACAAGAAACCAAGGTGGAGAAATTAATAATCGGGGAAAGTAAATTAAAGGCACAAAATAAGCCGCATAAGCCAGCCAGACAGACGAGTCAAGCGGAACAGATAGACAGATGGCTACGTAACAGACACACACACACCCGGACCAGCTGAAAAGCCACACCCTTGCCAGCTGGACCTTGACCACGATCGCCAGGCTGCTATCGACCGCGATATCAGATCACGGAAGATCGCCCGATGCCTGGAGGAGGCGCTGGCGGGGGGACGAGGAGCGGGAAGTAGGGCTAGAGGGGGGGGGGGGGGGGGGGGGTCTGTGAGGGAGAAACAAGGGCTTCCCTTTATGTATATCTTTTATTTTCCGTTCTCTCTCTTCCTCTCTCTCTCTCTCTCTCTCATATATATATATATATATATATATATATATATATATATATATATATATGTCTTTCGTTTCCTCCCTCCCTCCCTTTCTCTCCCTCCTTCCCACCCTCCCTTCCTGCTTCCCTCCCTTCTTATAGGTCATAAGTAACGAAATGCGAGACAGAAGAAGAAGGAGAATGAAAGAGAGAAAAGAAGAAATCGAAAATGAATACATGAAGCAATAACAGAAAAGAGAAGAATTACAAGCAACAAGAAAACGAGCTTAGAGGAGACTGAAGGTTAGCCACGTCCAGCGAAACAAAGCTACGATCGCTTTCCCTAAGAGACTTATATTCATCGTCACTTTTATCTCTTGATTAATCGCCTTTCCTTTCCCGTAAGTGAATAATACTTTAGAACAATACAAGAAATAGACGTATTGATTAAGAAGGAAGCGGAAAAATAACGAAATGTGATGTGTTAAGGGTCGTTCCCGTGCCATTGCTGTTTCTCTCTCTCTCTCTCTCTCTCTCTCTCTCTCTCTCTCTCTCTCTCTCTCTCTCTCTCTCTCTCTCTCTCTCTCTCTCGCAGGTAAGATTAACAAAGTCGTAGATGAGAGAAGGAATTGAATTAATAAACTGGCATAGCGAAAGGACGAGAGAACGTGATGTATCACGAGCGTTGATGAAGTCAGTCACGCTCAGTGTGCGCATATATGCAAAAATAAAGAAAAAAAAATTAAACTTAAGGAAAAAAATGTGAAACTCGTTCTGCTGAAGAATCAAACTTTTTATTTCGACAGGCTTCAAGGTCGAGTTGGTAGAAGTCATAGGAGAGAGAGAGAGAGAGATTGGAAATGAAGGAAAGAAAATCCAAAAGGAAAAAAAGAGAGGGAAAATGTGGAAACAAGAGAGGGTGAGAGAGATGATATGAACAGGAGAGAGAATGTAATCATCAAGGAAGAAAATGTGGAAAACAGAGAAGACTGAGAAATAGAATAAATATGAGAAGAAGAGGAGAGATAGGGAAAATAATATAAAGGGATAGAAAAAAGAGAAAGAAGAAAAACAAAAATTGAAATTCATTTACGACCATTCGTTTGTTTTCGCTACTGTATCTATCTTATTCCATTCTCCTTTTAAACTTTTACTTCTCTATTTTTTTTTTTTTTTTTTTTTTTTTTTTTTTTTTTTTTTTTTTTTTTTTTTTTAATTCAAGTGAGGAAAGAAAAAAAATAAACTAAAAAAAAAACAAAAAACATTTTAATATCGATACCTAAAAGAAAGGAGAAATCGTTTAGTAAATCAAATAAGTAAATAAAAAGTAGATAAACGAAAGAGAATTAAATTTAAGAGTGTAAAAAAAATCGTTCGAGAATCAGGAAAGTAGATAAATTCAAATAAATTTGGTGTCTAACGAACGCGCACAAAGACTAGCAAGGTGGTCGTTGTGTTTACTCGTGTTCTATGGCGTATCAATAGGAGATAACGTTCCTATAAAGTGCAATTTATGTTGAAGACGAGAGGGAGAAAAAACAGGAGGAATTTAAGGGAGGGAAAAGAGAAAGAAACAAAATGTCTTTTAAGTGTTTTAAGTGCCACGTTCGAGTTTAAACGATTGTATGGCGTAAGGTTAGGTTTGTCTGCCCTGAACACCAATGTTTGGGTTTTTATGTTTATTGTTACTTGTTTTATGTTGTTAACTTTGTAGAGTGAAGATCTTTTTGTGATTGTTTTAGAGATATTCTATGGTCTTATTCATATAATTCTTACCGTGGTTTTGAAGTAAGATAAGATATGCCAGTTCGGGTTTTTAATTATTTCTGTATCTATATTTTCATTTCTTTTTACCTCCTGCTGTAGTTTCGGGAATTCGAAATTACTTCAGCATTTTAAAGATAATTTTCCCTTAATTTTTTTCCGTGGTTTTGAATAACAATGAAAAAAATAAACGTCCGTGGTGATCCAACGGTGAAACTTGACATGCAATGAAGCGTTGTTTTCACCGCGTGACGTCACGAGTAAGATATTTACATAAATCCTTTCAGTTGAGCGTTAAATCAAAATTAAAGTGATCGGCGTCCTTTTCTGTTGCTTTGTTGCGAAGGATGATAAATCTATTCCATTTTCATCGTTATTTAGCATTTTTTAATATGAGTTGTGAATGAATAGAAATTTTGCTCATAATGGTAATATTGAATATATCAACATGGTAATAATGGTGGTAATGATAATAGTAATTATAAAAATATAAATAATAATGATGGTGATAATGATGATAATAGTTATAGTAATAATAAGTAGCATATTAATAATAATGATAATAAAGTAACCAATCTTTAGTGATATATTAACACTATATAATCAGAATGTGATATTAAGAACTACTAATACAGGAATCAAAAGAAACTTGTAATCCAATAAGAAGGTTATTGGAAAACCACAGTGAGAACTATCACGTGTTAATTTTATGATTGTGTGTATATGTGTATATTTTTCGCTCTCCCTTTCCCTCTCTCTCTCTATCCTCTTTCCTCTCTCCCCCCCCCCCCCCCCTCTCTCTCTCTCTCTCTTTCTCTCTCTCTCTCTCTCTCTCTCCCTCTCCCTCTCTCTCTTTCTCTCTCGTTCTCTCTCTCTCCCTCTCTCCATTCTCTCTCCTCCCCTCTCACCCTCTCCCTTGATGAAAAACAGAGGTTTGCGATTTTTTTTATTTTCTTCCTTTTTATTGTTGTGCTTCAGTATTTACATAACTTAAATACATTGAAGAACATTTTCACGAAAAATGACACCCATCCTCTCTGGAAAAGGGAAAGATTAAAAGTAAAGGGAAGGAAAGAAAGTATATAAACACACAAAAACACACACACACATGTGTGTATATACATACACATACACACACACACACATACATATATATAGATAGATAGATAGATAGATATAGATAAAGTGTGTGTTTGTATGTATGTATTAATACTATTGAAAGTATTAGTAGTAGTTGTAACGATAATATTACTATTACTATTATACATTTACTATTACCACTACCAATGATACTGATTATAATAATAATTAGTCAATCATAACAATAACAGCAGCAACATGGATTATAAAAATAACATCAATAAAGTCAGCCCATATTTTCTGTCAGTCCTACGCACTCGGTACTATTTTGTCAACACGAAGATGCAAATGCAACCTATGGTCTGAGCGAAGTGAAGGGCAGTGTTGCATAACGCCAGACATCACAGTCGTAGTTCGTGGAAACGAGAGGGAGAGTCAGAACGGATATGTTGGATGGAGAGTGGGGTGGGTTTGGGCGTAAAAAGATTATGAAATAAAAGGTCTGTTGTGTGATTGATGATTTTCTTTCAAGAAGAATTGTGTGTACATATATACATACATATACACATACATATACATACATACAGAAACACACATATATACATACATATATACATACATATATACATACATATGCATACTTACATACAGAAACACACACACAGATGATATATGAATGTAAATCTCTAAGAACGTATGTATCCATGTACTGTATATATATAGATAAATACACAGTCTGCGTCAGTGCGCGTATATGTGTCTGTATGTCATATATATACATATCTCTCACTCAATTCCTCCATTTCTCCCTCCTTCCTCCCTCCCTCCCTCCCTCCCTCCTTCCCTCCCTCATTTTTAACGTAAGATCCTCCATCCACCTCCTTCTCAATGATCGTCATGCCATCATCAAAAAGGAAGACACGCATAAACTGAAAACAAGCCACATGAATCGAGCATGACAGGAGCATTATCCCGTGCATAGAAACCCCACTCAAAAAAAAGTAGAAAAAAAAGAGACAGACGGAAAAATCAGGAAGTGTACACAGCGTGAAGGTCGTGTATACTGTATGGATCCGCCGCACACTCACCCTTTATAGTGTGAATGCTCGTTATACTGTTACATAAGGGTGAGTTTCCTGTGACCGTCGCTTCGATACGTGCTGGTTACAGGCGGGAGAGTTGCGGGAATTACAGTGTACTGTGAGTGTGAGGAAGACTGTACTCGGATTGATATTTGCTGTAGGATAGTGCGGCGAGGGTAGGATACGGTAGGAGATAGGCATAGATGATTATAGTTATAGTAGGATGGTACAATGATATAAGAGGATGCCTTAGGGATTGCAGTTGCAATAGGATGATACACGTTGGATTAGATACAGTGAAATAGCACGGAAGGAGTTAGGAATATACAGAATATTACAATTATACAATAGGATAGTATTGAGATAGTACTAGAAGGATAGTACATAAAACAGTCACAGTAAGATTATCCAAGAATTGCAGTCTCGCGGTTAGAAAAAGATACCACAGAATGAAGGATATATTCTTGATCTTTGTAACAAGAATAAATTAGAGTGAATATGAAAGTGATGGATGGAGGTATTATGAAGGTGACGAGTATGACGAGTGTGTAGTCAAGGGTGAAGTCCAAGGGTGTGTTTGAGTGACGGGTGAGAGTGGAGAGAGAGAGAGAGGGAGAGGCAGGGAGGGATAGAGAGAGGGAGGGGGAGAGAGAGAGAGAGGGGGGGAGGGGGAGAGAGAGAGAGAGCGAAAGAAAGAAAGAAAGAAAGAAAAAGAAAAGAGAGGGAGAGAGAGAGAGAGAGAGAGAGAAAGAGAGAGGGGTAGGGGGAGAGAGAGAGAGAGAGAGAGAGAGAGAGAGAGAGCAGTTAGGATAGCTGGGATTTTAGGGGGATAGGGGACGGCAACGGAGATTATGATGGAAGGGATTGTGATACATTTGGGCCTTGTTGCTTTACTGTTTGATCTGATTTTGATATTTTAAAAAGATGTGTCATTTTTTGTGTGTGTTAACTCTTTGTTTCTCTCTCTCTCTCTCTCCCCCTATCCCTCTCTTTCTCTCTCTCCCTCTCTCCTTCTCTCCCTCCCTCCCTCCCTCCCTCCTTCACTCCCTATCCTTCTCCTTTCTCTCCCTTTCTCTCTCTCTCTCTCTCTCTCTCTCTCTCTCTCTCTCTCCCTCTCCCCCTCTCTCCCTCCCTCCCTCCCTCTCTCTCCCTCCCCCTCCCTCCCTCTCTCTCCCTCTCTCTCCCTCTCTCTCCCTCCCCCTCCCTCCCTCTCTCTCTCTCTCTCTCTCTCTCTCTCTCTCTCTCTCTCTCTCTCTCTCTCTCTCTCTCTCTCTCTCTCTCTCTCTCTCTCTCTCTCTCTCTCTCTCTCTCTCTCTCTCTCTCTCTCTCTCTCCCCCCCCCCCTCCCTCTCTCCCTCCCTCTCCCTCTCTCCCTCCCTCTCCCTTTCTCTCTCTCTCTCTCTCTCTCTCTCTCTCTCACACACACACACACACACACACACACACACACACACACACACACACACACACACACACACACACACACACCACAAACCACACACCACAAACCACACACCACACACACATATGCATGTGCATATATACAGACTCACACATACACAAATGCATTTAGCGAAGGAAAGAGGAATGTATGAGACAGGCAGACACAAAAAGACAGGAAGAGAAAGAGAAAAAGAGAAAGATGCTTGCAAGTTTCCCACGGTTCTCGCGCGAAGGCCGCCCGCACGCCCGCACGCCCACGGACCCGCCCACGCGCCGACTATCTTTATCCCGTCGATTCAGTGGCTGTTTTCCTTATGAATCTCAATCTTATTTCGGGCGATTTTAATTTAATTCTTCTTATTCTTCACTTACTCTTTCCTTTTCTATTTCATTTTATTTTTTTTATCTCTTTCCTGTTATCAACAATTTTCAATGTTTTCCTACTTCTTTCTGTCTTTCATTTTCTTCTTTCTCTCTTTCTTGTTTTCTCATTCATTAATTCATTTTTCTTTAGTCTTTCATTTTTTTCTTATTTTCTTCTTTCGTCCTTTCTTCATCTTCCCTCCTTTTTTCTTCTTTTTCCTTTACTCTCTCATTCATTTTCATCATTTTCTATTTCTTTTCCCTATCATTTTTTTTTCTTTTTCTCTTCCCTATCATTTTTTTTTCTTTTTCTCCCTTTTATATTGTTTTCCTTCATTCTATCCTTCCTTCGTGCGTCTGCACCCGTTCCTTCCTTCATTCTTTTACTCATTTCTTCTTCTTTTTTTATTTCTTCCCCTCTCTCCTTCCCTCCCTCCTTCCCTCCCTCCTTTCTCTCTCTCTCTCTCTCTCTCTCTCTCTCTCTCTCTCTCTCTCTCTCTCTCTCTCTCTCTCTCTCTCTCTCTCTCTCTCTCTCTCTCTCTCTCTCTCTCTCTCTCTTTGCCTTTCCCTCCCTCCCGCCATCCATCCCTTCTTACCTATTCACTTTCCTCCTTCTCTCCCCACTTCCTTCTCTCGTTTCCTTCTTCTATCCTATTTCCCTTCCCTTCCCCCATTCCTCGCTCCTTCTTCTCTTCCCATTCTCCATCACTTCCATTTCCACTCCCGTCCTTATTCCTTCCATCCTTCCCTTTTTCCCATCCCCACTCCCTCCCGTCTCCCCTCCTCTCTTCCTTCCTCCCTCCCCCTCTCCTCGTTCCTCCCTCCCTTCCCTTCCCTCCCTCCCTTCCCTCCTCCCTCCCTCCTCTCCTTCTTCCTCCCTCCCTCTCTCCCTCCTTCCTCCCTCCCTCTCTCCCTCCCTTCTTCCTCTCTTCCCTCCTCCTTCCTTCCTCCCTCCCTCCCTTTCCCCCTCCCTCCCACCCTCCCTCCCTTTCCCCTTCCTTTCCTTCCTCCTCCCCCCCCCTTCACAACCCAAGGATATTTGTGTCATGGGAGATTTAGTGTCAGATATGTCTCTCTTGCTCTCACGCCCACGGTCTCTCGCCCTCTTCCTAATGATAAATATATATTTGAAATATCAATATTATGTATATATATATATATATATATATATATATATATATATATATATATATATATTATAATATTTATTCAAGATAGAATAGTTATGAAATTGTTTGTGAATTTTTGTTGCTGTCGTATTATTTTTTTTTTTTTCGTCTACGGTTAAGAAAATATAATAAAATCAGACTTATGTTTTTATTACAAGGCCAATGAGTTTATATGTTTTATTTATGTATTTCCGTCTCTTCCTGGTTATAAAATGTACTGCAAAGATGTA
>BOPN01001810.1:55000-70000 GCA_017312705.2 Penaeus japonicus
AAGAATAAAGACGTCACGTTGTCACACATGGTTCATAGTAGTCTAGACACGCCAGCTGTCTCAAAACCTCCAGTCTTCTCATCCGATTAATAAGAAGAGACACACACACATCAAAAAAACTAGATGATGTTAAAGGATATTTGATACTCCTCAGACCGCATAAAAAAGGAAAATGAGAGAGAGAGAAGAAAAAATGGGAGGGAATTCTAAGATTTCACTCGTGTGTTTTTACTTTGAGGTTGTGAGTGTTCTCCTCAAAGAAGGATTTGTTTTGTGAGGTGAACTAACATTTGGGTTTGGTGTCTTAGAGGAATATGTATTTGTATAGTTATTTATTATCATGTGTATTTTTTATGTGTGGTTTATCTAGTATATGCATGTGTGTTTTTTGTCTACTTTGTATATGTTTTTTCGTCTAGTTTATTGCGAAGAAAATGTTTTAATATTAATCGTCTATATCATCCAATACATAGCATATTTATGAGCAAAACACTATATATATATATATATATATATATATATATATATATATATATATATATATATATATATATATATATATATATATAAATGGATTATTTTGTTGTAGTTAAAATTTCAAAACAAGCCGCATAACTGAAATAGGCAATGAAAACTATAGATGATAATAACAATAACAATAAAAAAGAACATCAATGATAATAGTACTGATAATAACATCAACAATGAAGATAATAACAATTACACTGAAAATAATAATAATAATAACAACCATCATCATTATTATCACCATTGTTACCAACATCATTATCCCCATGAGTAGTAGTATCACCATCATCATTATTAGCATCATGATACTAATAAAGCAATAATAATAAGAAATAGAGAATACCAGCAAAACAACAATAACAATATATATTTTTAAAAAAATGGTCACCCTCTACGGAACAGGTGAGTTTCCTTTGTCCGTTTCTCGTGGGCGTGTGGGCGTTTTTCCTGTGCGTTTTCTCGACGTCGACCTCGCGCTGTGGGTGAAGGGCGAGGCGAAGATGCAGTCCTTCGCTCTTTCTCCTTCTCCTTCTTCTTCTCCTTCTTTTCTTTGTTCGTTACGGGCTCAGGGTTGACGCAGCGCCGGAGGGACTGCTTGGCGGATCCGGGAGGTCGTAGAGTGATAGCTGTCTGTGTCTGTGTCTGTGTGTGTCTGTGGTTAGGTCTGTTGTTTTGTTATCCCTTTTTTTCTGTTTCTTTTTCTTTCCTTTTTCTTTCTCACTTTCTTTATGTCTCTCTCTCTCTCTCTCTCTCTCTCTCTCTCTCTCTCTCTCTCTCTCTCTCTCTCTCTCTCTCTCTCTCTCTCTCTCTCTCTCCTCTCTCCCTCTCTCCCATTTTCTATTCCTCTTTTTCTTGGTCACTCCCTCTCCCACTCTCTCTTCTCCCCCTATCCCTCCTATTATCCCATCCCCTCCCCCTACCCCCTCCCCCTCCCCCTCCCCCCTCACCTTGTTCATCCCTTGTTCCAAAAGACCAGATTTATTCACTGGACGTACACCTTGGCTTTAAATGAATGACCTTTATTTTTGAACAATAAAGCCATCTCATTTTCTTTTCTTCGAGAAGCTTCTAGTGTGTTTTTCTTTCGTTGAATTTTCGTTTTGTTAATATATACCTTTTTTTCTCTTTCTTTTCTCTTTTAATGGTTTGCATTCGCGTGTCATTCTGAGTTAATGTGGATATATATTTCCTTGTTAATGAGCTGCTCATTTGTAGTTATATATTTTTACCCATTCTGTTTACCAGGAGAAGTTAATTGGCTGCCAACGAGATGATGGCCATTAAAGTAATTGAGTGAGTTGGGACAGGTTGTGCATCGGAGGCGCTTTCGGCGTGCAGTCGGTATTGAAATCTGGAAGGAGGATTGGAGTTTCTCTCTCTCTTTCTCCCTCGCTCTGGCGCTCTCTCTCTCTCTCTCTCTCTCTCTCTCTCTCTCTCTCTCTCTCTCTCTCTCTCTCTCTCTCTCTCTCTCTCTCTCTCTCTCTCTCTCTCTCTCTCTCTCTCTCTCTCTCTCTCTCTCTCTCTCTCTCTCTCTCTCTCTCTCTCTCACACAACACACACACACACACACACACACACACACACACACACACACACACACACACACACACACACACACACACACACACACACACACACACAACACACACACACAACACACAACTAGCGAACATGTGAACAAAATACGAAACCTAAAACACTTCAATATATATAGCATTAGATTACATCATCACACAACCACTACCACCAACAACAACCACAACACGGACACATTACCTCCCCACCAAAATTAACATTCTTATCCACCAGCAGCAAAATATCTGCACAACGATTTTCCCTCCGTATCTGTAAGAATCTCTGAAGATAGCGAGCTAACTGAAGAATAAAAAAATAAAATAAAAGAGAGAAGAGAGAAGAGAGAGAGAGAAAAAAAAAAAAAAAACATCGCGCACTCATCCATCATGCTATGATAGGCTACTGGACCTCAGATGAAAAGGGTCGGTCTTGTGCAGAGAGAGAGAGAGAGAGAGAGAGAGAGAGAGAGAGAGAGAGAGAGAGAGAGAGAGAGAGAGAGAGAGAGAGAGAGAGAGAGAGAGAGAAAGAGAAAGAGAAAGAGAAAGAGAAAGAGAGAGAGAGAGAGAGAGATGCTGGTATTTAGAAATAGGATAAGAGCGTGGGTGTAAATAGATAGGTGGCTGTAATAGATATTTAAGTAGATAGGCGGATGTAGATATATATTTAGATAGATGGATGGATGTAGATCAATAATCTAGATAGATGGATGAATATAGATAGATATGTAGATATTGATAGATATTTAGATAGATGGATGGATGTAGATAGATAGATAGTTATATAGTTAGAGAGTAGAATTAGATTAGCCCACGTGGAGTTCAACCGTGGGCTAAGACGCTGGTAAGTAGATAGACAAGTAGATAGATGGGATTTAGCAATAGATAGATGCAGCAGAAATAAAGCGACTCGGATAGATAGATTAGCTCCATCCACTCCTACACCCTAGCTTGGGTGTAGGAGTGGATGGATGGATGGATGGGTGAATGGGTGGGTGGATGGATGGACGAAATGTATGTAAGGATGGATGGAATGTATGTAGGGATGGATGGAATGTATGGATAATGGATGGATAGAATGTATGGATGGACGGACGGATGGATGGATGTAGCGAGAAAAACGGGTGTAAAGACGTAGATGTAGAGAGATAGATGTAGAGAGATAGACAGGTATAGTAGAGCGAGATAGATATAGATAGAACAGAACTGATGCGGATTCACTATATAGGGACAGATGGAGATGTAGATATGTTAGGTGGCGATAGTGTGATCGGATATCGTCCATGGATTATTTATGTAGGTTGAGGTATATGTGCACATGTAGACTGATAAATAGATAAGTGTATAGAAAGTAGATAATTTTAGATCGATAGATATATATGTGAAATAGGTAATGATACGTGTCTTTACATGAAACGATAGATAGATGATAGATATAAGAGTCTAGATAAGAACAGCTTGTAAGGAAAATTAACTCGCGGCATTTGCAATAAGAAATGGAACCACCTTTTTAGATACCTCGCCCTCCCCCCCCCCTCTCCCCCCTCTTCCGCCCACTCCCTCATCCCCCTACCCACCCCCTCTCTCCCCCTTCAGTGAAAGTTCCCTGCTCAACGCTGTCAGTTTCGTTCCCGGAGTTGCATTCCGTTCGAGCGAGCAGACAAGGAAGCAAGCTCAATGCACCTGCACGCTCATACATAAAAACATACGGCGGATACATACACAGGTACATAGTCGCAGGTACGAACACAAACAGACATTCTCTCTCTCTCTCTCTCCCTCTCTCTCTCTCTCTCTCTCTCTCTCTCTCTCTCTCTCTCTCTCTCTTACACACACACACACACACACACACACACACACACACACACACACACACACACACACTCTCTCTCTCTCTCTCTCTCTCTCTCTCTCTCTCCCTCTCTCCCTCCCTCCCTCCCCTCTCTCTCTCTCTCTCTCTCCCCTCTCTCTCTCTCCCTCTCTCTCTCTCTCTCTCTCTCTCTCTCTCTCTCTCTCTCTCTCTCTCTCTCTCTCTCTCCCTCTCCTCCCCCCTCCCCCTCTCCATCCCCTCTCTCTCTCCCCTCCCCTCTCTCTCTCCCTTCCCTCCCCCTCCCCCTCTCTCTCCACATCCACACACAAAGAGGATACAAAAACGAGCAACACGAAGACGTATTGCACTTCCCCGACCTTCTTCCTCGGCCCAAGACGTCGCGAGTTCCTAGATGTCAAGCACAACGGAAGGCGTGGGAAACGGGTGTGGATAAGACCGGATGTGAGGTGGATGGAGTGAGGGGGAGAGCGGGGGAGGTTGTGGAAGGCGGAGGTGGAAGAGAGAGGACGATGAGGTGGATTGAGGGAAGGCGGGGGAGGTTGTTGGAGGCTATGTGGGGAGGTGGAGGAAGAGGACGGTGAAAGACACGAGGTGGATGAAGTAAAAGCGTAGGTGGGAGGGAGGGAGGGAGGGCGAGTAAGAGAGAGAGAGAGAGAGAGAGAGAGAGAGAGAGAGAGAGAGAGAGAGAGAGAGAGAGAGAGAGAGAGAGGAAGGGATGGGAGGGGGGGAGAGGTGAGAGAGGAAGGGAGGGAAGAGAGAAAGTGAATTACAGCCAGAGCGGAAGGGAGGGGGAGGGAGGGAACGAGAGAGGATAGGAAATAGAAGGTAAAGCTAGATGAATCGGGATGAGGGGGGGGGGGGCACGGGCAGGGGCTGAAGGAGAGAGAGAGAGCAAGAGAGAGAGCGAGAGAAAGGGGGGAGGGGGAGAAGGGAGGGAAGGAAACGGAAGGAGAGAAAGAAGGGGAAGGAGAAGGTGTGAAAGGTGTGAGAGAAGTAAAGGAAGGGCGAAGAATGGAGGGAAGAGGGGATAGGGACGGAGAAGGGGAGAATAAGAAGAGTTTGAAAGAAGCAGGAATGTAGGAAAGAAGAAAAACATAAAGGAAGGTAGGAGGAAGGAGGGAGGGAAAGGAGGGAAACTGAAGGAGGACAAATGAAGGAAGGAAGGGAGGGAGGAAGGGGGGAAGGAAGGAAGGAGGGAAAGAAAGAAGTGGTTAAGTAAGGAGGGAGGGAAAGAAAGAAGGGGGAAAGGAAGGAGGGAAAGAAAAGAGGTCAGGAAGACAGAAGGGACGAGGGAGGTAAAGGACTTGAAAAGGAAGGGGGGAGGGGGGGGAGGTATCATATTACCGTGATTGACAGCTTGATTGAGGTGGTGACAGCAGGCATGTCAACGGTGAGCAGGTGAGGTGGCGGCCCGATTTTTACTGCTAATTGCACTATCGATGTTTGTTTTACTCTTGTTTCATTATCTATCTTTGACTTGGGTTTTTCCTTGCGTATTGTTGTTGTGTTTTTGTTGATACTGCTGGTGTTGTTGTTATTAGTAGTAGTAGTAGTAGTATAGTTATTATTGTTGCTGTTGTTCTTGTTATCATTATTTTAATCATTATTACTATTATTGTTGTTGTATTTTTTGTTATTCTCATTATTATTTTTAATTATCTATCATTGTTGTTGTTATTACCTAAATTATCATCATCACCATTTTGAATTTATACATTCTTTCGTTCCTTCTTTTTTTCTTCTCTTTAACGAGACTTTAAACTGAAACCCGAGAATCGTGTCAGCTGCAATAAATTTCCGACTGCATGAGCAAGTTGAGAAGTTGTTTACGCTCGTTGTTGCTGTTGTGACTGGGACTCTGGTTCTTTTCGGTTTATGGGAATTTTTTGTGATTTTATTGTTATTATTATTATTTTATTATTGTTATTATTGTCATTGTTATTATCAGTTATTATTTTTGTTTATTATTATTGTTACAATTATCATTATCATTATCATTATCATCAACATCATCATATATATTATTTTAGTTACGCTCCTCCACCCTCTCCTCCTCCACCTCCTCCCTATTCCTCTCTTCCTCCTCCTCCCTCTTCCTCTCTTCCTCCTCCTCCTATTCCTCTTTCTCCTCCCTCTCCACTACCTCCACCACCCTCAATCAATTCCTCCTCCTCCTCCTCTCTTCCTCCCTCTCCTCTCCTCCTCCTCCCTCTCTACCTCCTCTTCCTCCTCCTCCCACTCCCTCTCCTCCTCCTCCCCCTCCCCTCCTCCTCCTCCTCCTCCTCCCCCTCCCTCTCCTCCTCCTCCTCCTCCCACTCCCTCTCCTCCTCCTCCTCCTCCCACTCCCTCTCCTCCTCCTCCTCCTCCCACTCCCTCTCCTCCTCCTCCTCCAATACCCCTCTCCCCTCCCCCCTCCTCCCACCCCTCTCCCTCCTCCCACTCCCTCTCCCTCTCCCTCTCCTCCTCCCTCCCCTCCTCCCTCCCCTCCTCCCCTCCCACTCCCTCTCCTCTCCCACTCCCCCCTCTCCTCCTCCTCCCACTCCCTCTCCCCTCCCCTCCCACTCTCTCCTTCCCTCCCTCCTCCCCCACTCCCTCCTCTCCTTTCCCTTCTCCCTCCCACTCCCTCTCCTTCCCTTCCCCACTCCCCTCTCCTCTCTTCTCCTCCTCCTCCTCCTCCTCCTCCTCCTCCCACTCCCTCTCCTCCTCCTCCTCCCACTCCCTCTCCTCCTCCTCCTCCTCCTCCCCCTCCTCCTCCTCCTCCTCCTCCTCCTCCTCCTCCTCCTCCCACTCCCCCACTTCTCCTCTCCTCCTCCTCCCTCCTCCTCCCACTCCCTCCTCCTTCTTCTCCCACCCCACTCCCTCCCCCTCTCCTCCTTCTCCTCCTCCTCCTCCTCCTCCCACTCCTCTCCCTCCTCCTCCTCCCCACCTCCCACCCTCCTCCTCCTCCTCCTCCTCCTCCTCCCCCTCCCCCTCCCCTCCCTCTCCTCCTCCTCCTCCTCCTCCTCCTCCTCCTCCTCCTCCTCCTCCTCCTCCTCCTCCTCCTCCTCCTCCTCCTCCTCCTCCCCCTCCTCCTCCTCCTCCTCCTCCTCCTCCTCCTCCTCCTCCTCCTCCTCTGCTTAATCAAGTTACCGTTACGAAAACGTTGTCGAAAGTTCCTCTTTTCATTTCTCCATTTATCTATTTATTCATTTATTTTTTTCCTGTTTTTCTGGATGTTCATATGTCTCTGTCTCTCTGTCTCTTTCTCCTTCTTTTCGCTCTCGGTCTCTCTTTCTCTTTTCTTATGTAAGAATGAGAAATAGAGAAGAGAGAGAAAGGAGGGGAGAGACAGAGAAAGAGAGAAAAAAAAGAAAGCAAAAGAGAGAGACGAGAGGGACGGAAAACGAAAGCCAAGAGAGAGAGAGAGAGAGAGGCGAGAGAAAGAGAGACGAGGGAAAGAGAGACGAGGGAAAGAGAGACATGAGAGAGACGCTCTCGTTCTCTCATACAGAGAAAGAGAGAAAAAAAGAAAGCGAAAGAGAGAGGCGAGAGGCACGAGAAACGAGAGGCTAGAGAGAGCCGAGAGAGAGAGAGAGACGCTCTCGTTCTCTCTTCCTCTCGGGCGTTCTCTTTTCTTATGTAAGAATGAAAGATAATGAGAAATAGAGAGAGAGAGAGGAGAGAGGGGGGAGGGACAGAGAAAGAGAGAAAAAAGAGAGACGAGAGGAACGAGAAACGAGAGGCAAGAGAAAGAGAGAAAGAGAGGGAGAGAACGAGAAAGAGACGAGAGAGAGAAAAAGAGAGAAAGGGAGACGAGAGAGAGAGAGAGAGAGAGAGAGAGAGAGAGAGAGAGAGAGAGAGAGAGAGAGAGAGAGAGAGAGAGAGAGAGAGAGAGAGAGAGAGAGAGAGAGAGAGAGAGAGAGAGAGAGAGAGAGAGGAGACGAGAGAGAGAGAGAGAAAGAGAGACGAGAGAGAGAGAGAGAGAGACGAGAGAGAGAGAAAGAGAGACGAGAGAGAGAGAAAGAGAGACGAGAGAGAGAGAGAGAGAGAGAGAGAGAGAGAGAGAGAGAGAGAGAGAGAGAGAGAGAGAGAGAGAGAGAGAGAGAGAGAGACGAGAGAGAAAGAGAGAAGAGAGAGATGAGAAAGAGAGAAAGAAATAGAGAAAGAGAGAGAGTAATAGAGAAAGAGAAATAGTAATAGAGAGAGAGAGAAATAAAGAGAGAAATAGAGAAAGAGAGAAATAGAGAGAAAGAGAGAGAGAGAGAGAGAAAGAGAGATAGAGACGAGAGAGACAGACAGAAGAGAGAGAAAGAGAGAGAGAGAGAAAAGAGAAAAAGAAAAGAAAGAGACGTGAGAAAGAGAGAGGGAGAGAGAGAGAGACGAGAGACAAGACGAGAGACGAGAGTCGAAAGTCGAAAGAGACGATAGAGAGAAAGAGACAATGATAGTGAAAGAGAGACGATAGAGAAAGAGACAACGATAGTGAAAAAGAGACGATAGAGAAATTGAGACGATAGAAAGAGAGAAAGAAAGAGAGAGAGAGAGAGAGAGAGAGAGAGAAGGCATGAAAGAAGCCAAAAGAACGAGATTTTACTCGAAAGAATCTCAAGGCGATTTATGCGGGGAAGCCGAGTTCCTTTTTTGCCCCCGAGTTGTGAGCTGAATATTAAATGGTGTAATTAGTTTCTCACACTCTTTTACACTCTTATTCTCTCCTTGTTTATCCGTCTATCTATTTATCTATCTGTCGTCTCCATCTATCTCTCTGTCTACTTGCTATTCCGAGGACCAAGGATTTAAGTTTATTTTCGTAACTTGCATCAGGTTAATTGGCGGGTATTATTGTATTATTGTTGTTATTATTGTTGTTGTGTTAATGTTGTTATTGATGATGTTGTTTGTAGTATTGTAGTGGTTATCATTATCATAATTTTCATTATTATAATTATTATTTTCATTATCATTATTATTATTATTATATTCATCATCGTCATTGGCATTGCTGTTGTCATAGTGTCACAGTTAATTTCGTTAACATTATTATCATTCAGTAATTTTTTCTCATTATGATTATATCATCATTGTTATTACTGAAATTATAGTAATCTACATATCATTAACATTACTGTTAAAAAAAAAAAAAAAAAAAAAAAGTGTGTTAGCCAGGGGTGGGTGGGATGGAGTGGAGAATATTCAGTCAAAAAATAATCCCTTGAAAATAAAATAAATACCAGACAAAGCATACCACCCACAGACACGCCGTTAGCTCTAAATTGCCGCAAAGAAAAAGAAAGAAAGAAAGAAAGAAAAAAAACGTACGCTTCAAATCATAACAGTAACTATTATCATCATCGTTAGCATTACTGTAACTATCAAATCACGTCAGACTAGCCATTAAGAGAACAGCCGCCGTCGTTTTTCTTTTTTTCTTCTTCTTTTTTGTTGTTGTTTGTTTTTTTCTTCTGACTTCGCCGATTGTTTTACGCTCGCTCTCCCGCTCGTTCGCCATTTGCATTGAGTTGGGTTTTACGGAGGGAGGGAGGGAGGGAGGGAGAGGGGAGGTTTGTAACGGGGGGGGGGGGGGAATTTGGAGGATTTGGAGGAGTGTTGGAGGGAGAGGGAGGGAAGAGGGAAGATGAGGATGAGGAGAAAAAGGGAGAGAGGGAAGGAAAGAGAGAAAAAGATATGGATGGGAGGAAAGGAGGAGTGAGAGACAGAGAGAAAGAGAGTGAGAGGGATGGAGAAGAAAAGGGAGAGGGAGAGAGA
The DNA here is from genome assembly GCA_017312705.2 of Penaeus japonicus. Classification (NCBI taxonomy): domain Eukaryota; kingdom Metazoa; phylum Arthropoda; class Malacostraca; order Decapoda; family Penaeidae; genus Penaeus; species Penaeus japonicus. Next base: position 64,676 of record BOPN01001810.1, read on the forward strand.
AAGGAATAAACAGGAAACCGGAGATTTCAGATTTTTTAGTTTCTCTCTCTTTTGCTCTCCCTATCTCCTGCTCCCTCCACTTCTCTTCCTGCGTATCTCTCCCTTCCTCCCTCCCTCTCTTCCCCTTCCTCCTTCACTCTCTTCCCTTCCTCCCTCCCTCTTTTCCCTTCCTCCCTCCCTCTTTTCCCCTTCCTCCTGAAGAGAAGGGGGGGGGGGGAGAAGGGGAGAGTGGGAGAAGGAAGGGTTAGAGAGGAAGAATGTGAGAAAAAAGGAGAAGAGTGGGATAGGGGAAGATGAGGGGAGGGAAGAGGCAGACAGGGAGGGAAGGGATACTAGAGAAAAGAGGGGAAAGGGAGAGGATAAGATGATGGGAAAAGTAAAGACAGGGAGGGAGAAAAGAATAAGAGAAGAGGAAGAGTACAAAGATCGGAAGGACAAAATAAGAGGAAGATTAGAAAATATAGATAACAATATAAATAGAACGAGGTAATTTTTTTTTATACACAACAAGACTTTCACCACATACTGGAAAAGATGTTCAATAATTTCTTTAAAATCATACAGAAGAAAAGAAGAACTAACAATAATAAATTTATACTAATAGATAATTAAGAAAAAGACAAGATTCCCCCCAACCCCTCCTCATCCCTCTTTCTTTTTAACTGAATTGTTTATTTAATTTTGTTTTCTCTGTTGATACGTACGTATACCCCCCCCCCCCCCTTTCAGTGTTACATTTTTCTGATGTTAATAACCGCACTGAAATGATTTCCACGCATATTTTCCTGTTTTCATTTTTCCTTTATTTCCTACGCTTTTAGCAGAACCGTTCGACAGTAAATTCTCCCCAGCGGATATATAGCATCACTGTAACGTTAAAACACGAAGCATTTTAAGAATGGCAATAAAAACGCTCGAGTTTGGCTTCGCTGTCGAACTGAAAATCTTCTCGAAAATTCTACAGCTGCCTAAGAATCTTAACGGATATCCTCAAGATGTTTTCTTTAAAATCTCTCTTTCTTTATCTATCTATCTATATATATATTTCTCTATCTCTCTTTTATCCCTCTCTTTCTCTCGTTTGCAGGTAAGAACTAAGAATTCTCCGAGTCTTCTGTGGCCGGGAATGCGGATGGCGTTTGTCACTTGTTTGGGCGGCGCGTCACGTGACCGTAGGCTTTAAGGGTGAGTGTTGGTGTTGCCGTTATTGTTATTGTTATCGTTATTATCATTATTATTATTCACATTTTAAAAGAATTATGATAGTCATCTTCCATTGCTATTGCTATTAATTACTCATATTATTATCACAAATAATTCATTATCATCATCGTGATTATTATTATTGCTCTTGTTGCTACTTTTTTGTTGATAGTATGGAAGAAAAATAAGTATAAGAAAGAGGAGGAGGAGAATAAATTGAAAGAAAATGAGGAGGAGGCGGCGGAGGAGGAGGCGGCGACGGAGGAGGAGGAGGAGGAGGAAGAGGAGGAGGAGGAGGAGGAGGAGGAAGAGGTGGAAGAGGAGGAAGAGGAAGAGGAGGAGGAGGAGGAGGAGGAGGAGGCAGCGGCGGCAGCAGAGGGAGAGGGAGGAGAAGGGGAGGGGGAGAAAGAGGAGGAGGAGGAAGAAGTGGGGAAAAAAGGAGGAGGAGGAGGTCGAGTTGACAGGTGGATGGTTTTCGGAGGGGGGGGGGGAGATACCCCCTACTCTCAGAGAGGAGAGAGATTTTTCACGTGGAAGGGATAATGGACCTATTTATAGTAAACACAACAAGATCTGTCATTCCCTTGTCCATTCGATGGTGTGTGTGTGTGTGTGTGTGTGTGTGTGTGTGTGTGTGTGTGTGTGTGTGTGTGTGTGTGTGTGTGTGTGTGTGTGTGTGTGTGTGTGTGTGTGTGTGTGTGCGTACATACAAACATTTATGATTTCTCTTACTGTCATTTGTTACTATAAGGTTAATTTTCTCCTTTTTCCCGTTATTACTCGACACAATGCAATTCAATAAAAGAAAGAAAGAAAGAAATGGAATAATATGAATAAATAAGTTAATAAAATCTCGCATCCGATCATCTAAATAAATCTTAATAAAAAAAAGGCTTGTTCTCAGTTCTGCAGCGTCTGCGTGTGACTGCCCGGTGTTCTCTCGCTCCCTGTTGTCAGTCGCGAACAACAGATCGTCGACTCGGCTTCGTGTTGCCCCCCCCCCTCCCTCACCCCTTACCCCCTAACACGTAACTCGATCTGTCGCGGGATTGGCGTGACACTGTGCCCTCTGACAACGTGCTCTGACAACACGCTCTAGGAGAACGCTCTGGTAACAGGCTCTAGCATCGCTTTCTGACAACTTGCCATGCGAACGCCTTATGACAACATGCTCATTGAATGTTGCTAGAGATTATTGGCAATCTCTAACAACACGGTATAGCAACTCTTTCTGACTACTTGCCCTGGCCGCTATTTTTGACAACACACTCCGTGAACGTACTCTACCAACACTGCGAATGGGCTCTGACAACACACGGTGGCTTGGCTTGGTATCTCTAGGTAACTGCCACCATCAAAAGTCGGCGGTGCCTTGGTTGCCATTATCCCCGCACACACACACACACACACACACACACACACACACACACACACACACACACACACACACACACACACACACACACACACACACACACACACACACACACACACACACACAGAAAGAGAGAGAGAATAAAATAGAAATAGTAAAATAGAATAAAAAATAAACTAAAAGAAAATATAACAACATACAAACAAACACAGACAGACAAACAGAAGAAGAATCAAATCTTGCCCTATTTTCATGATCTCTCCTTCGCCTCCCCTTCTACCTTCTCCCGCTCCTCTCCTCTCCCCTTCCCCTTCTCCTCTTCTCCTCTCCCCTTTCCTCTCCCCTTCTTCACCCCTTCCCCTCCTCTCCCCTTCTTCACCCCTTCCCCTCCTCTCCCCTTCTTCACCCCTTCCCCTCCTCTCCCCTTCTTCACCCCTTCCCCTCCTCTCCCCTTCTTCACCCCTTCCTCTTCTCTCCTCTCCTCTTCCCCTCCTCTCCTCTCCTCTCCCCTTCCTCACCCCTTCCCCTCCTCTCCCCTTCCTCACCCCTTCCCCTTCTCTCCCCTTCCTCACCCCTTCCTCTTCTCTCCTCTCCTCTTCCCCTCCTCTCCTCTTCTCTTCTTCCCCTCCTCTCCCCTTCCCCTCCTACCCTCTTCCTTTCCATTCCTCTCCTCTCCTCTCCTCTTCCCCTACTCATCCCTTCCCCTCTCCCTCTCCTCCTCCCCCTACCCTCCTCTCCCTCTCCTCCTCCCCCTACCCTCCTCTCCCCCACCCCTGCTAAATCCTTTCTTGCCCACCGCATGACATGACACCTCGCAGTGCCACCGCCATTGGCACCAGGGTCACGTCCCCGACACAGGTCTCGGGTGAGAGTGCCAGACTAGCTTCTTTGGTTTCGCTCTATCTATCTATTTATCTATCTATCTGTCTGTTTATATAGCGATCTATTTCTCTCTCTAGCTCCTCTCTCTCTCTCTCTCTCTCTCTCTCTCTCTCTCTCTCTCTCTCCTTCTCTCCTCTCTCTTTCTTCTTTTCGTTTTCTCTTTCTTCTCTCTCTCTCTCTTCTCGATATATATATATATATATATATATATATATATATATATATATATATATATATATATATATATATATATATATATATATATATATATATATATATATATATATATATATATATATATATATATCGAGAGAGAGAGAGAGAGAGAGAGAGAGAGAGAGAGAGAGAGAGAGAGAGAGAGAAATATAATGACCAAGAAAAGGAAAAAAGAAGACAGAAAAGGAGGAGATGAAGAAGTGATAGACAAGAGTAGGAGGAACGAGGAGAACAAGGAAGAGAGGCAGAGCGTGTTACGAGCCGTGGCAGTTGTGCGGGAAAAGATAAAAACGGTGAAGGACAGTTGTGAGGGGGAGGGGGAGGGGGAGGAGGAAGGGTGGAAGGTGGGGGGTGGGTGGAGAGTAGGGAAAGGGAGGGGGAGTAAGTTAAAGGAGCGTAGAAAGGGGGGGGGGGGAGGAGGGGAGCAGGGAGAGGGAGTAAGTTAGATGAAGGTAGAAAAGATGAGAGGAGTGGAGAGAGAGAGAAAGAGAGGCTGAGAGTACAGGAGGTGAGGGAAGGAAGAAGGAAAGAAAGAAGGGACATGATGCACGGAAGAATTGAGAGAACGAGAGAGAGAGAGAGAGAGAGAGAGAGAGAGAGAGAGAGAGAGAGAGAGAGAGAGAGAGAGAGAGAGGAAGGAATTACGCTTCCGAAGTTGTATTTTCCTTTTGTTGTTGTTTTTTCGTCGTTATTATCACTATCATTTATTTTCAATTTGTCTCGCTTTTTTCTCGCTTCTTGATATAATTATATATTTTTCCCTCTCGTTTTAAACGTGGGAATGGGGGGAAGGGGAAGAGGAAGGAAGAGGGAAAGGCAGATGGGGAGGAAGGAAAGGAGGGAGGGAGAGAGGGATGGAGGAAGGAAGAGGAAAAAAGAGAAAATAAAGAAAGGAGACAGGATAGGAGGTAATAGGGGAGGGCAATAGTTCAAAGAGGAGGGTGTGGGGAGGGGAAGGGGAGGGCGCGATACTGACGTGTCATCCTCTGCATTTGAGAATCAGTCCAATCGAATTCAAGAGAGGGTAATATATATATATATATATATATATATATATATATATATATATATATATATATATATATATATATATATATATATATATATTTATATTTATTTATTTATTTATGTTTATACCGAATAATTTCTTTATTGAAATTCAGGAGTAGGAAAATATTCGGCGCTGGGGGATACAAGAGGGAGGGGTGAGGGGGCTGGAAGGAGGGAGGAGAGAGGGGGTTCGAGGTAAATAAACTGCGGTGGAAAACATATTGTTGCCTAGGTGGGCGACAGTGCCAGACACAGTGTCACAGTGACGGTGCCACTTACTGTGCTGACTACGGGTGACCTGTGACCTATGCTGACCTAGGTAGCCTACACCATGGACAGTAATTGGAAAATATTTTTGGAGTGTATGTGTGGGGGGGGAGAAAAATTGCAATCTCTATTAAATTAATGTATCTATTTATAAATCAATCTACATACCTATCTATATATATATACCCGCGCTCTCGTGCATGCGTGTGCTGAGCCTGTTCGTTTTGTGTTTGCAATTGAGAGAGTTGCAGCCACAGCAAGAATTAGGGCATCTTAAGCACCAAATTGCTCAACGCTTAGCATCTATTAAGACTCAGGTGTCTTAGCTCAGT
>BOPN01001810.1:105000-115000 GCA_017312705.2 Penaeus japonicus
TACTATTATTGTTACCATTTCCAGTGAATATTATTGACATATGTTCATTTATACTTTCCTATGTATAACCATCCTTATATTCTATAAAATGTACGGATTTAAATTAACTAAATTATCTTACATGTAATGCTGTTTGTTACATACCTATCTTATCACACACAGACATTTACATACATATACATATGCTCATTACTTGACCTGGCTGTTTTTGTAACTTTCTGCCATGCTAGACTTATCAGTGCTGTGTTGTCTTTTCCTTTCCCGCAAGAGCTACATACTGATATAACACTTCCTTCTTCACATTCCATGGTAACATGTCATCTACGTGATTCACTGATATTGTTAGACTAAAGTTACAATGTGCCAAGACTCCTTGCAGGGAGCCTCGGAGCAACTACTTGCTCCTTAGACTAACAGCCCTCACTATGACACCATTTCTGATAGATTAAACATCTTTGCCAATAAAACAAAAAGCTAGTTCGCCTATGTTCTTTACACCCTGAGCTCACCATCTACCGTATTCTTGTAGGGGCTCACCTCCTGAGCTCCTACAACTGGTGGCAGCGGTGGGATGAATAAGCATCTGGGTCAACCAATGAGCATACATGTGTGTGTGTGAGAAGATATGTGTTACGAATATCATGACATGGCAGATGGTATAGGTCATTTAAAGGAGAATATTATATGGAAAATAATGATTGATATATAAAGAGTAGAGTAAGTGTACACATGTCAATAATATTCATTGGAAATGATAACAATAATAGCAAAAAGAAAATATAAATAATATCAACAGCAATGGCAGAATAAACTATATCTCAAATGGATATGACTTGGTTACAGTATCATTGTTACCAATAAACTCATCATCATTTCACCATCACAGTAACCACCATGATCATCACTGCATTTAATGGATATAAGCAGAAATTGCTTGCTTATTGATCACCTTGACTTAAATTTGAAATTCGTAACACGTAACACTAGATAATCTCTAATATAGTTGATTAAGATTAGTTAAGAAAAATCATAATGTCCTGTTAATTAACCCAATCACAGAATGTAATTAAGCGATTGTGGTTATGAGAATATAATCTTTATAATGATAATTATTTCAGATTATTTTAAAAAATGAGGTATAATACAGGCAGACCCCCCCCCCCTTCCTTCAATCTCTCTTCGCACACACACACACACATATATACACATGCACATGCACGCACCGACTTCAGCGACGAGGCATTTACATAGTTGCAATTAGAGGCGCATTATGTGGGTGCGGTCGGAGGTGTGGGGGTGGGGGTGGTTGGGGGATGCTACAGGGAATGAGTCCTGCGACCTTTCCCTGTTTTTTACGGAAGGTTGGGGGGTGGGGGCAAGGGAGGGGAAATTTCATTTGCTTGGTGGGTTGTCTGTCAGTCTGTTAGTCTCTCTCTCTCTCTCACTCTCTCTCTCTCTCTCTCTTTCTCTATCTCTCTCTCTCTCTCATCTTTATCATCATTACAGCCATCCTTATCATTGAACTTATCTTACCTTCTCGGTTCGTCACCCACGTCACCTGACCAACAAATTGTTCGAGTCATTAAACCAATCAATAAACGTCACAAAAATGTATTAATTCTCGAGCCTCGCGGGAGCAGCATTCCTACTAAAGAGAGCTTTATGTCTAACAAGGCCTGACCACCGCGATAACTGGAGAAAATCTGACAAATCCCCTTTTCGTTGTAGTAGATAAAAGGACTACTCTTCGGGGTTATGAAAAAAACTGACTTTTATTCGGGGGGATTTTGGCTTTTAAAATTATTAGGACCAGGTGAAAAAAAGAAGTGTGTTGTCTGACAGGTAGTTGATATAGTCGACCCGAAGTTCAGTCGGGTCAGCTGTTTATAGTTACCATCGGGCGAGTGAAATTTTGTCTGGAGCAATTTATAAAGAAATATATGAATACATATCTATGATTTTCTTTACTTACTGTGTTTGTCCCTGTAATCAAATGAGCAAAAATAATGTCAAGTCAGTTCCAGAAGACTATTCCTAGGATTGTAAACCTAATTCTTTAAGTAAGACTGAACTCCCTTTCACAATATCCAGTCTATAAACCAAAGGGTAGTCTGGAATTTGTTTTTAATAAAACAAAATGGCCTGTTATCTCACCCTGCAGAATACTTATGGGTCACTGATGGAACGATTAATAGAGAAAAAAGACACGTCAAAAATGACCATGTTGGACACAGCAAACCATAAAGTGAGGGGTTCTTTCGACCCAAAATGGGGGAAATATTTGGCCTTATCAGACTCCAAAGCTGCATAAAAAAGTAAAAGTTCTATGTAAGTTTGAGGCCTTGAGTGTGTGTCAGGTTCTGAGAGGAGATATTTGTGACTTTATTAAAGGGAAGCGAAGGAATCTTACAGTATGGTCAGGATTTTGTCCGTCAGTGTGTACGTGTATATGCATGTATGTGTATGACTGGGTGGATGAAAGTGTGGGTTCATGCATGTTGATCTTTATGTGCATGTGTGTGTGTGTGTGTGAGAGAGAGAGAGAGAGAGAGAGAGAGAGAGAGAGAGAGAGAGTGAGCGAGCGTGTATTTTAGATAAATGAATATATAAATAAAAGAAAAGAACTAATGACATTAAAACCAAGCTTCAAGACGAGGCAGCTGGAGCGAGGTGCCGTGTGCAACAATGGAACGCTGAGAATTGCTAGGCTTCATTACCCCCCCCCCCCCCTCTTCCCCTCCCAAGATATCTACGTTATTCTTCTGTTTCAATTCTTTCTTTCCTTGCGTATATTTTCTCCATCGATACCCTCTCTTCTCATCGTAGTGTTATCTTTCTCTCTCTCTCTCTCTCTCTCACAATCTCTTTCTCGTGCTCTCCCTCTCAATCTCTCTCTCGTCTCTCCCCTCTGTACTCTCCTTTCTCCCTCTATCCTTTTTTTCCCCCTTCTCTTGCCTCTCCTGTACTCTTTCTTTCCATATCTCCTCTACTCTTCCCCCCCTTCCCTATTCCCTCCTCTGTTGCTAAAGGATTATAAGAAGGAATGTGAGAAGGACTTACTTAAGTTAAAAATAGAGTGTTGGAGAGGAGAGGGAGAGAAAGGAAGAGTGAAGTAGAGAGGAGAGAGGGAGAGGGAAGGATAAGAAGGGGATGATAGAAAGAGGTAAGGGGAAAGGAAGAAGCGGAGACAGAGTAAGTGAGTAGAGAGAGAAAAGTGGGAGAGAGGGAAAGGGAAAGAGGGAGGGAAGGACAAGGAGGGAGTAAGAGAAAGAGGAAAGGATAGAGAAAGAAAGAGGAGAGAAAAAAAAGTGAGTGAGAGGGAAAGATGGAAGGAAGGATAAGGAGAGGGGGAGACATAAGGAAGGAGAAAGGGTAAAGGAAAGAAAGAGTGAGTAATAGGGGAGAGAGGGAGAGGGAAGAATAAAGAGAGGATGAGAGAGAGAGAGAGAGAGATACAGACACAGACACAGACACAGACACAGAGAGAAAGAGAGATACAGACACAGAGAGAAAGAGAGATACAGACACAGAGAGAAAGATATACAGACACAGAGAGAGAGAGAGATACGGACACACAGAGACAGAGAGATACAGCCACAGAGAGACAGAGAGATACAGCCACAGAGAGAGAGAGAGAGAGAGAGAGAGAGAGAGAGAGAGAGAGAGAGAGAGAGAGAGAGAGAGAGAGACAGAGAGAGAGAGAGAAATACAGACAGACAGAGAGAGAGAGATACAGACAGAGAGAGAGAGAGATACAGACAGAGAGAGAGAGAGAGATACAGACAGAGAGAGAGAGAGAGATACAGACAGACAGAGAGAGAGAGATACAGACAGACAGAGAGAGAGAGAGAGATACAGACAGACAGAGAGAGAGAGAGAGATACAGACAGACAGAGAGAGAGAGAGATACAGACACAGAGAGAGAGAGAGATACAGACAGACAGAGAGAGAGAGAGATACAGACACAGAGAGAGAGAGAGATACAGACACACACACACACAGAGAGAGAGAGAGAGAGAGAGAGAGAGAGAGAGAGAGAGAGAGAGAGATACAGACAGAGACAGAGACAGAGACAGAGACAGAGACAGAGACAGAGACAGAGACAGAGACAGAGACAGAGACAGAGACAGAGACAGAGACAGAGACAGAGACAGAGACAGAGACAGAGACAGAGACAGACAGAGACAGAGACAGAGACAGAGACAGAGACAGAGAGAGAGACAGATAGAGAGAACAAATTTAAATGTGCCAATACTTAACAGGTTTGACTTTAAATGAAAAAACGCAGAATTGAAAAAGATATCCAAAGAATGTAGGGGATAAATACATAAAAGAAAATTAGCATAAATAAAACAGAACGGTTATGATAAAGAAGAATAAAGATGGTAGCAGATAACCGCCAAAACCTAGCGAAGTGAAAGTTGCGATGTTGAAGTAATTCAGGATACAGATTCTCACGGCATTGCAAATATTTGTCTTTGATGATTTAGACATGCAATTTAGACAGAAATTTCCAACAATTTCTCCTAAGGCTACTAACCCCCCACCCCACACACCCCACCCCCACCCCCAGTAACCTCTCCCTTACATTGTCTCTTTCCCTTTAGTTATTTGTTCTTCTATGCTCTTCCTCTCTTTCTCCTTCCCCCTTCCTCTCCTCTCCTCCCTCTTACTCCACCTCCACTGCTACTTCCTCTATTTTCTTTTTCTCATCCTCCTCCTCCTCCTTCTCCTTCTCCTCCTCCTTCTCCTCCTTTCCTCCTCCTCCTTCTCCTCTTTCCTCTTTCCTCTCCCTCTTCCATTCCTCCTTATCTTTAATCAGCGTCCCTTTCTGACCTTATCTCTCCTTGACCTGAACAAGGTAATTGCTATTTTCTTTATGTCCGACCCGGGGGAGGAGAAGGAGAAAGAGAAGATGAAGCAAAAGAAGAAGAAGACAAAGAAGAAAGAGAAAAGGGAAGAGGAGGAGGAGGAGGAAGATGATGGAGGAAGAAGAAAAGGGGCAGAAAGGGAGGAGGAACAAGAGATAGAGAGAGAAAAAGATGAGAAAAAAGAGAAATGGAGGGGGAAGAGAACAGAAGGGGAGGGAAATAGAAATGGAGAAGGGAGTAGGTAGGAAATTACTCCATTATCATTATCACCATAACCGCCAACACCATCACTATATATAGATAGATAGATGGATAGATAAATATAGATATAGATATAGTTATCCATAACCACTATTTCCGGTAGCCGTGCACCGCCGGGAAGTCACTGTCGGGGAAAAGTGTAAGGGGAGGGAGGGAGGGAGGGAGAGGGGTGGGGGGCCGAGGAAGGGGATGAGTGAAGGAGTGGAGAGGGGGGGTGATGGGGAAAGGGGTGGGAATGGTGGTGGGGGGATGGGGGGAAGGGCTGTTATGTGGGTGAAGGGCGGCCAGTCGCGTGAAGAGACTTTTCCGTTATGGCGAGATTCCCGTCACGGTGCCCATGGTGGGGTAGGGGGTAGGGAGTGGGGGTTCTGTTGCTAGGTCCCTGATTGCACTGGTTGCTTAGCTTGATTACTTGCTTTCTGTTGGTGTGCCTGTTTGGTTTGTCAGTTTGCTTGATCACAAACACGTGGACGGAAAAGATTTGCTTACTTGCTTAGCTGTTTATTGATCTGGATATTTGGAGTCGAAATTACTTGTTGATGATTCATTGCTTGTTTGCGTATTTTGGTTCTTTGTCGAGGAATTTGCTACTTATCTTTCTGTCTATATATTCATTTGCCTGTTTATATCTACTATTCTACCTGTATGTTTATATATCGATTTGTATATCTCTCTATCTGTCTATCTATTTGTCGAACTCTGTTTATCTATCTATCTATCTATCTCTCTATCCATCTATCTACCTATCTATCTATCTCTATAATTGCAGAGTCAGAGCTAGAGAAGGGGAACGGAAATGAGAGGAAGAAAGAGGAGAGAGAGAGAGACATGAAGATAATCAAGAGAAAGAGAGAGAAAGAATACATAAACAGAGCGAGCCAAACCGCGCCCCTCTGTTGATGCTCTTTTGTTATTTGAACCAAATTCTCGGGTGTTATTTTGCAGGAACGTGTTTGTGAGCGGCGCGTTATAGGATATGTTGTATGTTATATGTAATGTGATACGTTTCTGAGAGAGAAAGAGAGAGAGAGGGGGGGGCGGAGAGACGGAGAGGGGAAAAGAAGAGAGGAAAGCATGTGAAACAATTTTTTTGCGAACCCACTGCGCTTTCCGATTCTCTTTCATCATGCTTACCCTTTATCATTTCTTTTCTTTTCAATTTTGCATTACTTCTCTTATGTCTGTTTTCTTTTTTTTCCCTTTCTTTCCGTTTTCTTTCTCTTTTTCTCATTTCCTTCATTCTTTCTCCTTTATTCCCATTTTCTCTTCCTCGTTCTTTTCTTTTTTTCGTTTTTCATCTCATTACTCTTTTTATCTGTTCATTATCCTTCTTTATTATCTCTTTTTCTCTTGTTCCAATAGAGGTCACACAGGTCAGGTCAAGTCTCTCCCCCTATGACGTCATCAATGTAAACAAACGACAAACGATGAGATGAGAGAAGGGGAGAGGAAATAGGAGGAGGAGGAGGAGCAGTGAAGGGGAGGAGGGAGAGGAAAGTGGACAAGGGGCGAGGGAGAGAGAGATGATGGGAGGAAGGGTATGAAAAAAGAATGTGTGTGTGTGTGTGTGTGTGTGTGTGTGTGTGTGTGTGTGTGTGTGTGTGTGTGTGTGTGTGTGTGTGTGTGTGTGTGTGTGTGTGTGTGTGTGTGTGTGTGTGTGTATACATGTATATATATATATATATATATATATATATATATATATATATATATATATATGTATATACATATATATATACATATATATACTTATGTATATATATACACATTTATATATATACACATTTATATATACATATATATACATAAATACATATACATACATATACATACATATTATATATAGATAGATAGATAGATAGATAGATAGATAGATAGATAGATAGATAGATAGATAGATAGATAGATAGATAGATAGATAGATAGATAGATAGATATAGATAGATAGATAGATACATATACATATACATATATATTAAATATATATATATATATATATATATATATATATATATATATATATATATATATATAAAACAAGGGGAGGCATGTTAATCCGAGCGAGGTGTCCATCGCGGCGGGAATTTCGCGGCCGGAATGCGGCGTCGCGATTTACGGCATCTAGGAAGTTACGACCCGAGATACACACGGTTCTCTCTCTCTCTCTCTCTCTCTCTCTCTCTCTCTCTCTCTCTCTCTCTCTCTCTCTCTCTCTCTCTCTCTCTCTCTCTCTCTCTCTCTCTCTCTCTCTCTCTCTCTCACTCTCACTCTGTCTTTCTCTTTCTCTTTCACCCTTTCTCTTTCTCGCTTGACATTTATATAAACCTTCGTTAGCTTGTTATTTAATCACCGCTTTTATTAATTGGCAACAGTTCAGTAATTATACAAGATATTTGCTACCATTAGTCGTGTTAATGAAACATGATTATAGGTGATTAGACATTGCTAGAAAAAATGCTGACTCACTATTGAAAAAATGATTATAGGAATTCGCTTTTCTTGATAAGTATAGTTTCGTGCAACATCCTTGTGATTATCAGTGTTACGCTCTTATGGGTATGTGCTTTGTTTCTCTCTTTCTCCACTTTCTCTTCCTCTCTTTTTCTTGCTCTTCCTTCCTTCTTCTCTTTCTCCTTCTTCTTCTTATGATTATTATTATTATTATTATTATTATTATTATTATTATTTCTTCTCTTTCACACGTATTTACTCTCCCTCTCCCTTTCTTTTCATTATTCTTCCTTTGGCTTCGTCGTTTTCGGACGCAAACACTTTCTTAACTTTTTTATCTATAATCTTTCTCGTCGTTATTGTTTTGCTCTTTCTTACTTTCTTCGTTGTTTTTCTTTCCTCTTCCTTCCTCTCCTCCTCTTCCTCCTCCTTTTTCTTCTTCTCCTCCTCCTCCTCCTCCTCCTCTTTTTTTCTTCTTCTCCTTTTTCTCCTCCTTCTTTTCCTTCCTCTCTTTCTCCTTCTCCTTTTTCTCCTCTTCTTCCTCTCCCTCCTTCTTTCCTTCTTCTCATTCTCCTTCTTCTTTTCCTTCCTCTCCTTCTCCTTCTCCGTTTCCTCCTCTTCATCCTGTCCCTCCAACTTCTCTCTTTCTCCTTATCTCTTCTCTCTTTCTCTCCTTTTCTCTTCTCTTTCTCTCCTTCTCTCTGACTGTATATCTCGATCTCCTATTTCTTTCTCTCATTTTCTCCATATCTGTCTCACTTTCTCTCTCTCTCTCTCTCTCTCTCTCTCTCTCTCTCTCTCTCTCTCTCTCTCTCTCTCTCTCTAATATACTAATCATATCAATCATTAAAGAATTGTTATTAATTTTGAACTTTCTTTTTTTTTTCAGGTAAGCGTAAAAGTCCGAACAGTGCAATGACGGTGAGGCTGTGCAACCTTTTGAAAATTGCAATTACAGTAAGAATAGTGATCAGTTTGTGTTATCCATTTATATCTATTAATTAATGCATCCTTTTTTCATTTCTTTAATGATTTATTCTATTTTTTTTTATACAATCGTAAATATTAAGGTAAGGAAAATACCGAACTCTTCAATATATCGATACTTAGGAAAATGTGTTTTTTTCCCTTTAAGAAAATTATGACATCTTGGGAAAGATCTTCGAAGATTTCGAGAATTCAGGTTTTTCAAGAATTTTCTTATCTTGAAACGAAGGAGAAACGAGATGGAAGGGGGGGGGGGAAGGGGGGGGGGGGGGGAGGGGGGAGAGGGGGAAGGAGAGATGGGAGGTAAAGGAGGGGAGATGGAGGGGAAAGAAAAGGGTGGAAAGATGGAGGGCCCTCCCCCCGCCTCCACCCTTTGAAAGGTGGAGGGGGGGGGCGGTAAAGAGTGGAAATGGGGTGGGGAGATACAGGAGAAATTTAGGAGGGGCTAGGTGGAGGAAAGGAGGAAGTAGGGAGGAGGAGAATAGGCGAAGGAGAGATAAAGGGCGAGGGTGGAGAACGAGAAAAAGATGAAGAAAGAGAATAATAAAGGGGAACGGAGATGTATAGTGGTAGAGAGAGACAGAGAGGAAGGGGGGGATATGCAGGGGGGGATTGATGTGTGTGTGGGAGAAAGAGAATGAGGTAGATATGGATAAAAGGAGAGGGAGAGGGAGAGGGAGAGTGAGAGTGAGAGTGAGAAAATGGAGGGGGGGTGAGAAACAGAAACAGAGACAATCAGAAAGAGATAGAGACCGCCATAGACAGAGAATCAGATAGCGCCCTAACAAAGAAGATTGGAGAAGAGAGGGAGGGGGGGATCAAGTACCTTCCATACCCTCCATCTCCACCTCCACCCCTACCTCTACCCCCCCCCCCCCCCCCCCCCCCCCCCCCCCCCCCCCCCCCCCCCCCCCCCCCCCCCCCCACCTCCACCCCCCAAACCCCACCCCCACCCCCACCGCACCGCACCGATCCCTATCCCAACCTGCCTCATTTGCATACGCATCGAAGTGATGCTCATAAGACCGAGGATCGCCTTGTGTCCCGATGTATGTTTAACCTTTACGTGACACCCCCCCCCCCCCTGCCCCAAGTGTCTTAGCACTTTATAAGCGCCTCTTAGTAAAGGTCTTGTAATGTGTGCAATAAATTACCGCAACAAAGATTGAAGGCGCGAAAAGAAGAGGAGGAAAAAACGACCTTTACTTTACCGCGAAACTGTCGAATAATCTCGTAACGTCTGTAATGGCTGTTCAAGAGGAATTTATTTTGCTCTCCCTCTTCCTTCGCTTCTGTTTTCTTTATTATTCTTTTCTTTTTTTCTTTTAGTATTACTATATGTTCTATTTCTTTTTTTCTTCTCCTCCCTTCCTATTTCCTTCCTTTCTTCCTTCCTTCCTTCATTCATTCATTCATTTTTTTCTTTGCCT
>BOPN01001810.1:120000-130000 GCA_017312705.2 Penaeus japonicus
AAGGGGTCAGGATGCGGGTCAAAATAAGTCTTTTGAAGAGATTTAGTAATATACGTCTAATTATTTCCATCCCTCTTATCTGGACTTGTTCTTTTTTATGAAATCAACGCATCTATTTCCTTCATCCCTGTAAAAGATTATACATTATTCAACTCTTTAATCTTAGCGGAATGTAAATATCATACCTAAATAGAATTAATGAAATATTTTATTTATCTTTCCATATATTTATTCCTTTTACAAAATGTTTTATGCCCGGGGTCTCTTAAGCTATATCACGTGATGTGCGCAATCCAAAAACGCCTCTATGCATTACCGACACAAGGGCGAGTTTTAACGGCGCGTTAACCCTCAAGGAGGCATGAAGTCTTGTATGGCCGTGGAGATAAGTGACGTCACGAGGCAATTAAGTCGTTATTCTGCTTCTAAAGACTTGGTGTTATGAGGGCGTTATGAGGGAGGGGGAGGGGGAGGGGGGGAGGAAGCGGCAGGAGATTGAGAGGGAGAGGGGGGGAGGGGGAAAGAAATGAAAAAGGAAAGGATAAGGGGGAAGGAGTGCTGGGGGAGGGGGAGGGGGGGAAAGGGGCTGAGGAATGTCTGTATCCCAAAGGATTTGTCTTATCGGCGTTGCTCTAAATGATTGCCCTGATTTCGTTGCGTTTAGTCCTGACTCTCTCTCTCTATCTATCTATCTATCTATCTATCTATCTGTCTCTCTCTCTCTCTCTCTCTCTCTCTCTCTCTCTCTCTCTCTCTCTCTCTCTCTCTCTCTCTCTCTCTCTCTCTCTCTCTCTCTCTCTCTCTCTCTCTTTCTCTTTCTCTCTCTCTTTCTCTCTCTCTTTCTCTCTCTCTTTCTCTCTCTCTTTCTCTCTCTCACTCTCTCTCACTCTCTCACCCTCTCACTCTCAAGACTCAACAAGACTCATTTGTTTCATCACCAAACGGCGCCATTTAAGTAGAGTACTTCTCGGAGGCAGAGACAGAGACAGGATGGCAGACAGAGAGAGCGAGACTGACTGCCTGACTGACTGACTGACTGACTGACTGACTGACTGACTGACTGACTGACTGACAGACGGACAGACATGCTTCAGAGTGTTTTTGTTCTTTTTTATATCTATTGTTTTTTATTCTTGTTCTCTTATCCTCTGTCTTTTTGTTTTTATTGATTATTTTTCTGATTTTTTAAAAAGTGCACTTAGTGCCTGGTTTCGCTCTGGTATCTGATTTTTATCTTTATTTAAATCTACTCATTGTATTTCATATATATATATATATATATATATATATATATATATATATATATCAAGATCCTAGAGAGATTTGCAAGAGATGTTGAACAAAGGTTAAACGTACGAGATTCTTTGTTTGTTTGTTTATGTCTTTTTTCTTTGTTTTATTTATTCTATCACTTCTTTGTTTTCCTTTTGTTTATCTAACTTGATTTGTCTCTTTTATCTTATCTCGTCTTTCGTTTCCCATTTTGTTATCGTTTTGTTTTTATTATTGTTATTTTTATATCTCGTTATTTAATTTTGATTGATGTTAATTATCATAATCATTATTTCCTTCTCTCTAATTATCCAAAATATTTTTTTTCTAACTCTGGTTTCTATCATATTCACTTGCATGAATTAAGATAATTTTGCCTCTGGATTTGATTAAAGAGAGAGAGACAGAGATAGAGACAGAGACAGAGATAGAGACAGAGACAGAGACACAGACAGAGACACAGACAGAGACACAGACAGAGACACAGACAGAGACACAGACAGAGACACAGACAGAGACACAGACAGAGACACAGACAGAGACACAGACAGAGACACAGACAAAGACAAAGACAAAGACAAAGACAGAGACAGAGAGAACCAAAGAGACAGAGACAGAGACAGAGAGAACCAAAGAGACAGAGACAGAGACAGAGACAGAGAAAGAGACAGAGACAGAGACAGAGAGAACCAAAGAGACAGAGACAGAGACAGAGAACCAAAGAGCGAGAGCGAGAGAGAGAGAGAGAGAGAGAGAGAGAGAGAGAGAGAGAGAGAGAGAGAGAGAGAGAGAGAGAGAGAGAGAGTGAGAAATATTGCGACGAGGGACTAACCCCTTAGAGACCAGTGAGTCGAGGGCAGGACAGACCGGCCAAGGAGGAGGAGGAGGAAGAGTGGGCCAAGGATATTGCCGCCCAGGGAGGGAGGGGTGAGGGATTGATGGAAAGGGAAGGGAGGAGAGACGAGGGAAAGGGAGAGACAGAGACAGAGACAGCGACAGAGACAGAGACAGAGACAGAGACAGAGACAGAGACAGAGACAGAGACAGAGACAGAGACAGAGACAGAGACAGAGACAGAGACAGAGACAGAGACAGAGACAGAGACAGAGACAGAGACAGAGACAGAGACAGAGACAGAGAGATAATAGAAAGAGAGATAGTAGAAAGAGAGATAGTAGAAAGAGAGATAGTAGAAAGAGAGATAGTAGAAAGAGAGATAGTAGAAAGAGAGATAGTAGAGAGAGAGATAGTAGAGAGAGAGATAGTAGAGAGAGAGATAGTAGAGAGAGAGATAGTAGAGAGAGAGATAGTAGAGAGAGAGATAGTAGAGAGAGAGATAGTAGAGAGAGAGATAGTAGAGAGAGAGATAGTAGAGAGAGAGATAGTAGAGAGAGAGATAGTAGAGAGAGAGATAGTAGAGAGAGAGAGAGAGAGAGTAGAGAGAGATAGTAGCGAGAGAGAGATAGTAGAGAGAGATGAGTAGAGAGAGAGATAGTAGAGAGAGAGAGAGAGAGAGAGAGAGAGAGAGAGAGAGAGAGAGAGAGAGAGAGAGAGAGAGATAGTAAGAGAGAGAGAGAGAGAGAGAGAGAGAGAGAGAGAGAGAGAGAGAGAGATAGTAGAGAATAGTAGAGAGAGATAGTAGAGAGAGAGATAGTAGAGAGAGAGATAGTAGAGAGAGAGATAGTAGAGAGAGAGATAGTAGAGAGAGAGAGAGAGAGAGAGAGAGAGAGAGAGAGAGAGATAGTAGAGAGAGAGATAGTAGAGAGAGAGATAGTAGAGAGAGAGATAGTAGAGAGAGAGAGAGAGAGAGAGAGAGAGAGAGAGAGAGAGAGAGAGAGAGAGAGAGAGAGAGAGAGAGAGAGATAGTAGAGAGAGAGATAGTAGAGAGAATGATAGAGAGATAGTAGAGAGATAGTAGAAGAGAGATAGTAGAAGAGAGAATGAAGTAGAGAGAGAGAGAGAGAGAGAGAGAGAGAGAGAGAGAGAGAGATAGTAGAGAGAGAGATAGTAGAGAGAGAGATAGTAGAGAGAGAGATAGTAGAGAGAGAGAGAGTAGAGAGAGAGATAGTAGAGAGAGAGAGAGTAGAGAGAGAGAGAGAGAGTAGAGAGAGAGAGTAGAGAGTAGAGAGAGATAGTAGAGAGTAGAGAGAGATAGTAGAGAGTAGAGAGAGATAGTAGAGAGTAGAGAGAGATAGTAGAGAGTAGAGAGAGATAGTAGAGAGTAGAGAGAGAGAGTAGAGAGAGATAGTAGAGAGTAGAGAGAGATAGTAGAGAGTAGAGAGAGATAGTAGAGAGTAGAGAGAGATAGTAGAGAGTAGAGAGAGATAGTAGAGAGTAGAGAGAGATAGTAGAGAGTAGAGAGAGATAGTAGAGAGAGAGAGAGAGAGAGAGAGATAGTAGAGAGAGAGATAGTAGAGAGAGAGAGAGAGAGAGAGAGAGAGAGAGAGAGAGAGTAGAGAGAGAGAGAGTAGAGAGAGAGATAGTAGAGAGAGAGATAGTAGAGACAGAGAGAGAGACAGAGAGAGAGAGAGAGAGAGAGAGAGAGAGAGAGAGAGAAACACAGACAGAGACAGAGAGATAGTAGAAAGAGGAAAAAGAGCAGATGGGAAGGAAGGAGAAAACATGCGGAAAGGAGAGGGCGGAGGGAAGAAGGGAGGGAAAGAATAAAAGGGAAGAGGAGGGAAAGGAAGGAAGGAAGGCGGCAGGAGAGAAGAAAGGGGGAAGGGAGGAAGGAGGGAGGGAGGAAGGAAGGAGGAGGGAGGAAGGAGGGAGGAAGGAAGGAAGGAAGGAAGGAAGGAGGAGGTAGGGAGGAAGGAAGGAAGGGGGGAGGGAGGAAGGAAGGAAGGAAGGAGAGAGAAAAAGAAAAAAAAGAAAGTAGAGAGAAAGAGAGAGGGGGGAGGTATAAGATAAGGTGTTAATGATATGAAAATAACATGCGCACAGACACAGTCCTTGCCAGTCGCGACGACAGCTATCCATCTTTGCCTCTTTTCTCATCTCTCCTCATCCCTCCTTCCTTGCCTTTCACTTCTCTCATCTCCCCTCCTTCCCCTCCTTCTCCTGTCCCCTCCTTTTCCTCTGTTTTTTTTTCTCCTTTCTCTCCCTCATTTTCTCCTCTTCATCTCTCCATTCCTTCCCTTCCATCCCTCCGTTTTCTCCCCTCCCCCCTCCTTTCCCTCTCTCCCATCAGTCCCCTTTCCCTCCCCTCCTTCCCCTTCTTTCCTACCCCCTCATCCATTTCACACCTTATTCTTCCCCTCCGTCCCTCCCATCCTTTTCCCTCCCCTCCCTCTCTCTCATTTTCCCTTCCCCCTCACTCCTCCCTTTCCCTTTTCGGCTATTCCCCCTCCCCCCCCCCCCCCCCCCCCCTTCCCCCTCCTCCCTCTCCCCTCCCTCCCTCCCTCCCTCTCTCTCTCTTCCTCTCCCTCCCTCCCTCCCTCCCCCCCTCCCTCTCCTCATTCCCACCTCTCTCGTCTCCTCTCCTCTCTTCCTCTCCCTCCCTCCCCTCCCCTCCCCTCCCCCCATCCTCCTCCCCTCATTCCCACCTCTCTCGTCTCCTCTCCTCTCTTCCTCTCCCTCCCTCCCCTCCCCTCCACCCATCCTCCTCCCTCTCCTCCACCCATCCTCCTCCCTCTCCTCACTCCCACCCCTCTCCTCTCCTCTCCTCTCCTCTCTCCCCGTACCGGCCAACTGACCGCGTTAACAACAGCGAGAGAAGGAGAGTGGAAGCGACAGTGACCAAACCTGTGTGACTAAAAGCGAAGGAGACGCAAATCTCTCGGCAAGACGGCGCGTGACGCTTGGATCGGCTTGCCAAGTTGCGTCATCGGAGGTGGAGGTGGAGCGCCATCGTCAGGCTTGAGGTGTTCACGGAGTCGAGAAATCGGGACTCGCGTTTTCCCTCCTTGTGGGATGGGGTGGGGTGGGGGTGGGGGGGGGATTCTTCTTCTAGCTATTATTATTTTACGATGTTTTCTTCTTTTTTTCCTTCCCCCTTCTTTCCTCATTTTCTTCTCTTCTTTTTTCTCCATTTCTTTTTTTTCTTCATTTTTATTCTTCCTTCCTTCTTTTTTCTCTCTCTTTCTTTTCTTCCCATGCCCCACATTCTTTTTTCCTCTTTCTCCTCTTCATGTTCTCCTTTTTTCTTCCTCCTCTTCTTATTAGTTGTCATAGCTGCAGTAGAATCAATAGTACCAGTAGCAGTAGTAGTGACATTACTGCAAGTAGCAGTAGTAGTAGTAGTAGAAGTATTAATAGTGATATTAGTAGTAATAGTACTATTTTAGTAGTAACAATAGTAATATTTATCTAGTCTAATTTCTCTACATATATTTATCATCACTCCATTTGCCATCATCATTTCACTGATAATATTTCCCCTAAAACACATCTATCACCCCAACCGTCGCCACACAACCTTAATCAACCTTGGAATAATGACCTCAGTTAAGCTAATTAACGGTAATCAAGTGACCGGATTCCCTCCTGCGCGTCCATACGTGACGTAACGCAACCGTAGCGATCGTTGTAACTGTTGGATTTTCGTTCTGATAAATCGGATGGTTGTGGGAGAGAGAGAGAGAGAGAGAGAGAGAGAGAGAGAGAGAGAGAGAGAGAGAGAGAGAGACTTGGGAGGGCAAAAGAGGTAGTATATTTTGGAATATTCCGGTTTATAGTATGGGTTATTAGTGCATGATTTCTCGGCCTCTTTGTTTTTGCTGTCTTTCTGGTTCTCTCCCTTCTCCATTTTCTCCTTCCTTCCCTCCCTCCCCCCTCCTCCCCCTTCCTCTCTCCCACCCTTTTTCTCTCTGTCTCTCTCTTCCTTTCCCCCTCCTTTCCTCTCCCTCTTTCTCTCTCTTCCTTCCTCCCTTCCTTCCTCCCTCCCTCTCCACCCCTTCCTCTCTCTCTCTCTCTCTCTCTCTCTCTCTCTCTCTCTCTCTCTCTCTCTCTCTCTCTCTCTCTCTCTCTCTCTCTCTCTCTCTCTCTCTCTCTCTCTCTCTCTCTCTCTCTCTCTCCCCCCCCCCCCTCCCTCCCTCCCCCCCTCTCTCTCTCTCTCTCTCTCTCTCTCTCTCTCTCTCTCTCTCTCTCTCTCTCTCTCTCTCTCTCTCTCTCTCTCTCTCTCTCTCTCTCTACCCCCCCCCCCCATAGTCGTAAGATCACCATTGCCAACCTGCAGCCAGCCACACCCAAGCCAGAGAGCGGGCAAGATGGCTGGAACAGAACACGGTGTTAATTGGCTTAGAGTTGCATCATCCTCGACCGGTCAGCTCGTCCTTAACATTCTGATTTCTCTCCTTAACTAAAACGAAAAAAAAGAAAATGGCATAGGAATGGATAAAGGAGAGAAATAAAGTGAACAGAAGAGAGAAAACTATTAGCATTCAACCGTTGAAATCAGAAGAGAAAGGAAAAAAATATAACCGTCCAACCTCGCTTTGTTTCAAAATGCTGACCGCCAATCACATGCCGAGATCCGTAACGAGCGGCGATGGCATGTGACCAATCAGAACCATTGAGAAGTCATTCAAAAATTTCGAACGGTCGAAGGCGCGAAAGACTGTGTTTACACCGCGTGGTTTGTGTTTAGATTTATGCTCGCGGTCTCACAAGTTTTTTTTTTCCTTTTTTTCTAATGCTTCTCTCTTTACACATCGCCCGCTGTGTTTAGCAGTAGATCGACACTGATGACTGACACGTAACGAGTAATTATGAGTTGTAACGATGAGGCTGCGGTTAAATCGTATCGGAGCGGCGCGTTTTAAACGAGAGTTCGAGAGATGGAGAGTCTGTTAATAGCGTGCGTGTGAAGTCAAGTCTTGTGTGATATGTTAAGGGGGAGGGGAACGGGGAGTGGATAGGGTGGGAGTAGAAGGTAGGGGAATGGGTGGGAAGGAGAAGATGGATGGAGGATTGGAGGGGGGTGTTTGGCGTGATTGTGTGTGTGTGTACGCACGCGTCTCAACGTCTGTGTGCTTGTCTTTGTGTGTATACCTGTATAATAGCCTGCCTCACTATCTATGTGCGTTTATGTACGTTAGAATATACGTATCTATGCAAACCTGTGTCTCCAAACGACCTCCCCGCGCAGCTGTAAGTGTCAGTCATATTGGGCATTTGCATGCAAGATTGAGGGTTCCATAGAGACCGGGCAGGTTAGACTCTGCCAAATATAACGAGGCTGGTTTCTTGTTCCTCGTCTCGTGTCTCGTTAGTATCTGGGACGATTAGCATCATTGTTAAGCATACGAGAGTAGGGGTCATTGTGTGTGTGTGTGTGTGTGTGTGTGTGTGTGTGTGTGCGCGCACGCACGCACGCACGTGTTTGCGTGCCTGTTTGCGTGTCTGTTTTTTTGCCTGTCTGTCTGTCTAGGTGTTGGATGTATACATGTGACTGTGTCTGTTTTAGCTTTGAGTGTGTGTATTTAGGGTATATTCATTTGCGCATTTATATGTGTCTAAGCACCTGGTCCGTGATGCAAGCTCCTTTGAATATGATTAAAAGCCACTGAGTATGTCTTCATACTGTTCGGCTTCACGCAGCATGGACCAGTGTAGAGAAGTTGTGTGAGAACTTCGCGTTACTTTTAACTTCACGTTTGTGTGTCATTCTTATTATCATTATTGTAATTCTCTTTGGCTTCTCCCCATTTTTGGGTCATGTCTGGTTCTCTGTTTTTTTCTTTTTTCTCTCTTTTTTTTCTTTCTTCTTCTATTCTTCTTTTTCTTATTTGTTGTCGTCTTTCTTTTTCTTCATATGTGTGTCCTCTTTTCTTCTTTTCTTCATTTGCGTCTTGTGTGTCTCTCTCTCCTTCTTTGTCCTCCTTTTCATCTTCTTTTCTTCTAATCCTCTTTTCTTCTCTTCTTTTTTTTCCTTTTCTCCCTCTACCCCTTCTTATTTATTTTCTGTTTATTCGCATTTTTCTTATTATTTCCTTGTTCTTCGTTAACCTCCAGTTTCTTTCACAGTTAATTATCGTTCTTTTACGTTTTCATCTCCCGCTTCCTCTCCTCCTCCTCCTCCTCCTCGTCCTTTTATCTTCACTTCTTTCTTTTCCTCTTGTTCACCTTCCCCTATTATCTCCATATTCTTCCTCAATCTCCACTTCATCTTCCTCCTTTTTCCCTCCTCCTTCTCCTTTCCTTCCTCTTCCTCCTCTTCTCTCCTCCTCCTCCTCCTCCTTCTTCTTCTTTTTCTTCTTCTTTTTTCCCTCCCCCTCCTCCTCCTCGTCATCTTCCTCCTCCTCCTCCTCCTCCTCCTCCTTTCCCACCTCCTCCTCGCGTTCTTCCTTTTTCCTCCTCCTCCTCTTCCTCCTCCTCTTCCCGCTACTCTTCCCCGCCCGCCATCTCACATTACTCACACTCACACTCACACTCGTATTCACAGATGAGTCTCATTCCCTCCCGCCGAGCACATGTTGCGTTGCGTTGCAGTGTGTTGATTCACCTGTTCTGCTCAGGTGAATCCCAGCGTGACGCCTTGTCTGGGGTAGGGAGGGGGGGGGGGGGAGAAGAGTGGGATGGGAGGGAAAGCGGGGGGGAGGAGGGGGATGAGAGGAGAATGATGGGATATGGATGGGGGGGTGGGGGAGGGGAGAAGATGAGCTTTCTTGTTCCTTTTTTTATATATATACGTTTCTCCTATTTTTTTATTCGTTCTTGTTCTCACTCTTTCTCTTAGTGTAACTAATTCTCTCACTCTCTCTTCCTCCTATCCTCCCTCCCTCCCTTGCTCCCCCCTTCCTCCTATCTTCCCTCCCTCACTCCTATCCTCCCTTCCATCCCCCATCCTCTCTCCCTCCATCCCTCCCTCCCTCCCTCCCTCTCTCTCTCCCTCCTATCCTCCCTCCCTCCTTCCCTTCTTCTTATCCTCCCTCCCTCGCTCCCTCCCATCCCCCATCCTCTCTCCCTCCCTCCTTTCCTCCCATTCCCCATCCTCTCTCCCTCTATCCCTCCCTCCCTCCCTCCCTCTCTCTCTCCTATCCTCCCTCCCTCCTTCCCTTCTTCTTATCCTCCCTCCTTTCCTCCTATCCTTCCTCCCATCCCCCATCCTCTCTCCCTTCTTCCTTCCCTCCCTCGCTCCCTCCCTCGCTCCCTCCCTCCCTCCTTCTTATCTTCTTTCCCTCGCTCCCTCCCATCCCCCATTCTCTCTCCCTCCCTCCTTCCCTCTCATTCCCATTCTCCCTCCCTCCCTCCCTCTCCTTCCTCCTTCCCTCCCTCCCTCCTCCCCTCCTTCCCTCCCTCCCTCCCTCCTTCCCTTCTTCTTATCCTCCCTCCCTCCCTCCTATCCTTCCTCCCAACCCCTATCCTCTCTCCCTTCTTCCTTCCCTCCCTCGCTCCCTCCCTCGCTCCCTCCCTCCCTCCTTCTTATCTTCTTTCCCTCGCTCCCTCCCATCCCCCATTCTCTCTCCCTCCCCCCTTCCCTCCCATCCCCCATCCTCTCTCCCTCCCTCCCTCCCTCCCCTCCTCCCTCCCTCCCTCCCCTCCTCCCTCCCTCCCTCCCCCCCTCCCTCCCACCTCCACATCCTGTCAAGTTCCGCGTAGAGTGAAGCGCGAGAGGCTAGCGGTGCCCAACACTGGCCGTGTCTTCCCCTGCTGGGCACGCGCTCGAGCACACCCTCGTCCTGCAACCGACATCCTGATTTAACTCGGCCCCTTGCCTCTCTTTCGGATGATAGATAGATAGATAGATGGAGATAGATAGGTCGTTGGAGATAGATAGGTCGATGGA
>BOPN01001810.1:142500-145000 GCA_017312705.2 Penaeus japonicus
CCTCTCCCCACCCCCAACCCTTTTCCTCCCCTTCCTCTTCTCTCCTCTTCCTTCTCCCCACCCTTTTTTCTCATCCTCCTCGTCCTCTCTCCTCTTCCTCCTCCTCCATCTCCTCCCCTCCCCCCCCCCCTTCCCCCACCCCCTCTTCCTCCTCCCCCTCCTCCTCTTTCTCCTCCTCCCCCTCCCCCTCTCCCTCTCCCTCTCCCTCTCCCTCTTCCTCCTCCCCTCGCTCTCTCTCCCGCCGGCCACTCGAATCCGCGGCCGAAAACCCACCCTAATACTCACAGCATAAACGAACGAAAAAAGATCAAGATAACGCAGCCGCTATCGGTACTTCGCGAGCCTATAAAATTATATGACACGAGATCGAGACCCTTGTAATGACGGCGATGATATTGAGTCGTTATGAGGTCGAGACGGGGCTGGGCGGCGGGTCGTCCGGTCGCCAAAGGGGTAGGTAGGTAGCTCAGGGGCGGGTCGACATTGGCGCTGGATGGGAGGTGGCGGGGGGGAAGGAGGGAGGGGAAGGGGAAAGGGAAAGGAAAAGGGAGGGGGAGGGATAATGATGATAATGATAATGATATGATATATGAGGATAACAAAGAGAGGAAGAAGATGAAGAAAAGAAAATGGTGGTGGTGGAAGAGGAGGAGTAGAAGTAGGGAGAAGGGGAGGGAGAAGCAGAAGCAGGAAAACGAGGAGGAAGAAGAGGAAGAGGAATAGAAGCAGGAAAACGAGGAGGAGGAGGAGGAGGAAGGAGAAGACGAAAAAAAAAAAAAAAGCCAAAGCCAAAGAGACGCAGAAGAAAAAAAAACAAAACAAAAGGATCTCGCCAAAGTAAACAGACGCGATATGTTTATTCGCGTGCACATATACAGACTACACGGGTGAAGGGGGGAGGGATGAGGGAAGGGGGGGGAGGGGGGGGGGAGGGGAGAGTTCCAAGAAGGAGTCCATCCTGAAGGAGGTCAAAGAACAGGACACCTCGACCTATATGGCCGCGCGCTCGCCTCCTACTTGATGCACTTTGGATGCTTAAGAGCAGCGAGATGAAAGCTGAGTATTTCCTGCTTCTGGACGCGAGGGGGAGAAAATTGTCTTCGAGTGGTGGAAGGAAGGGGAGAGGAAGGGGGAGATGAAGGGGGAAGAAAGAGGAGAGGAAGGGGGAGATGAAGGGGGAGGGGAGGGGAGAAAGAGGAGGAGGGTGGGAGGAGGGAGATTTTAAAAGGGAAGGGGGAAAAGGGAGGGCAAAGAGAATGTAAAAAAGAGAGTAGGAGGGAGGGAGGGCGAGCGGGCGGGCGAGAGACAGAGAAAAAAAAGAGAAAAGGAGGGAGAGAGAGAAAATGAGAAACAGAAAAAGTGTGAGAGAGAGAGGAAGGGGTGGGAGAATCTGATAGCTAGACTTACAGAGCAAGTGAGAGAAAGAAAGAAAAGAAAAGAATAGAAATAAAAAAAAGGAAAGAGAGAGAGATAGAGGGATAACTAGTATAGCCTCTCCAGAGAGAAAAAAAAACGAAAAAACAAAACAAATATAAAACAGAAACAGAAGCATATCCAACCGAAACGAGCTTCCATCTTGAGGTTTCACCCACATCCACCTGAAGCCAAACAAAAGCTAATTGCAATGCACACAGACAGAGAAAACCCGTTACCTTGGCAACATCTTGTAGAAAATATTTTTTTTTGGTTTTCTGTCTGGCTGACTTTATCGGATTATTTAATCATTTATATATATCGGATTATCTTCCTAAATAAAGATTAC
Organism: Penaeus japonicus; assembly: GCA_017312705.2. Taxonomy (NCBI): domain Eukaryota; kingdom Metazoa; phylum Arthropoda; class Malacostraca; order Decapoda; family Penaeidae; genus Penaeus; species Penaeus japonicus. The sequence goes on from BOPN01001810.1 coordinate 144,263, forward strand.
TGGATTAACTGTTGATTTAAATTCATAGGATTATACGCCTAATAAAATTTATCGTATTATCTGCCTGTTTACATCTATCGATTTATCTCTATTTCAGTTTATTAGATCATCCGTCTAATTAATTTTATCGGATTACCTCTATTGCACTCTATCGGATTATCTGTCTATTTAGAATCATCGTTTTTTTTATTTATTTTATTTGTTTATTTGAAATGAAGTCTAAGCGATGATAATGATGATGATAATGATGATGATAATGATAATAATAATGATAATATTGATGATGATAGTGATAATGACGATAATTTCAATGATAATAATAATGATGATAATGATGACAATGGCGATAAGGATAATAGTAATGATAAATAGGCAATTAATTCAATTGACCTATTCGTCGACACTCGCCATTTTGTTTTGCTTTCATTTACATTTCCTCCTTCCTCTTTCTTATCGTCCTCCTCCTTTCCCTCTGTGTGTCCCCTTATTATCCTCCATCCTCCTTCCTCTTCCTTATCTTTCTTTCTTTTACAAATTTTCCTTAATCACCTCTTCCTCTTGATCCTCATTTCCCCTTTTTACTTCTCTTCCTCTTCATCATCACTCTTCCTTCTTCCTCTTCTTTTGTCTCTTCTCTTCTTCTATTACTTTTTCTGGTCTTCTTTTTTCTTCCTTTGTTTTTTATTTTATTTATACTTTTACTTTTTTATTATTTTTTTTTCTTCTTCTTCTACATCA
>BOPN01001810.1:149904-154904 GCA_017312705.2 Penaeus japonicus
GGAGAAGCAGCAGGCTTTCTGCTCTGTGTCTATCCCTCCCCCTCTCCCTCTCTCGTTGCACATGGTTGCAGACCTGACTCTCGGGGATTGCGAGTTCTCCTCTTGCAAAGACACGTGTGCGGAGCTCTGACGGGAACGTGCTTTTGTTGTTGTTGTTGTTGTTATTATCATTATTAATATTTATTATTATCATTATGGGCATTATTGTTATTGTCATTGTAATCATTGATATTGTTATTATTATTATTATTATTGTTAATATTAATGTTAATTATTATTGCTGATACTGTCATTACAATTCCGATAATAATGATACTAGTCATCATCATCACCGTCACCACCATCATCACCATCACCACTGTCATCACCATCATCATCAATGTTCCGCTTGAATCGCCTCTCCCGGTACGTAGGGTTGATTGATTGGCTCCCTCGCTCCTCTGTCCACGGGCGGTGTCCACGTGAGCCGCGCTGGGCGAGGGCGCGGGCGTCGTGTTCCCTGCGCGTCGTCGAGCATCAGCTGCGAGGACGGGCGTGATGTTTCTTTGATGGGCTTTGTATCATGGATGAAGTGGCAGTTATTTTTAGCACTTGTTGTTGGTAGTATCTTGGTTGCTTCAGTTAAATCTTGTAATGTATTTTAATGCTTGCTTATTTGTTTTGTTTGTTTGGTATTTCGTTTTCGGCTCCTTATTAGTGTCACCACCACCATATCACCACATCACTTCCACCACCATATCGCCACCTCACTTCCACCACCATATCACCACATCACATCCACCACCATATCGCCACATCACATCCACCACCACATCGCCACATCACATCCACCACCATATCACCACATCACTTTCACCACGATATTACCATATCACCACCTCATTTCCACCACCATATCACATTTTCACCACATCACCACATCCACCACTATATCACCATATCACATCCACCACAACCATTCTTTCTCTGTCCTCGGTGACATTTTCCGAAAGCCAAAGAGGGGAAATTTACGTATGTCATTTGAAGACTACCCTCCCCTCCCTCCCTCCCTCCCTCCCTCCCTACCTACCTCACTCCCTCCCTACCTACCTCACTCCCCCGTGCGATTTGTCCCTGTCATATGTGACTTTGGGGTTAGATGTTTGCCCAAGAGTGTTATCACAGAAAGGGAATATTTTCTCTGGGGATTATGTCGACGTATGAAGAGATGTCAAAGGTCAAATGTATTCGGCGAGTGCGCGCAAATGCTGAATATTTCATTGAAGGATTTGTCGTCCTACGGAAATTAATCCGAGCTAATGTATTTAGAAAAAAAAGTTTTCCAGCATTTTTTTTTTGTTTCGTTGTTTGATATCAATACTCAAGGGAATTTGTACTTCATGTATCCACTATCTTGACGCTGGAAAAAAAATGGTATGCACATAGAGTGCCATTTTCATTTTATTTTTAAAAAATCATGATTTAATTAAAAGAGCTTGTCAATAACGAGTGTGTGCATTATTCATCGCACTTTCATTTTGTTCTCTACAGAAAAGTCGAGGAAGTATTGAGAGTTCCGCCCCCTTTGCATGTTGATGTTCCCTCGAAATCCATATTTGCTCTTTATTTTATTTTTTGTTTTGTTATTTTCTTTATTTGATATTTCCAGTTTTCTTCGTTCGTATTGTGTTCTCCGTTTGTTTTTAGGTCTGCTTTCTAGTTTTTTTTATTTCCTGATTGTATCTCGGTTTTCTAAGCTTTGTTTCTATTTCTTTCTCATTTCTAGTTTTTTTTTTAAAGATTTTCCCTCACGTTACGTTCTCTTTTTATCTTTCTCAGTTCTGCATTATCTCCGTTTTCTTCCTATTTATAGCTCTATTTTTCATTCATTTCCACTTCTTACATTTAGTATCGATATCCGTCAATTTCTATTTTATTTCTATCTATTTCTTTTAATCGTAGGGGAAGGGAGATGATGGGGATGATGATCATGATGATTACTCTCATTATTATTATTACTATTATTATTACCATGACAACCATTATTATTTTATCATTTGTGTTTCTTATTTTTATCACACTGATTGCCTCCTCCCTCGCTTTACACACATGGGTTCCTCTTCTGTGCGAGCCTTATTACTCTCTTCCCGCCGTCCCCTTGGCCCTGTTGGCATTCCTTTTGTGGCTCCTTACGCTCATCACCTGGCCGCCCGCCCGCCCGCCCGCTTCCTCGATTGCCCTTTCCACTTGCCCCTCGGCCTGCTCGCTGCTCTCTCTGTTTTGCTTGGATTTCTTTTGCTCTTTTTTGGCAAGCACGTACACACACGCACGCGCATATCTCTCCCTCTCTCTTTCTTCCCCCTTTTTTATCTTTTTCCCTACTTTCTCTCTCTTGCCCCCCTCTCTTTCTGTTTTTCCTCACCTCTCTCTCTCTCTCTCTCTCTCTCTCTCTCTCTCTCTCTCTCTCTCTCTCTCTCTCTCTCTCTCTCTCTCTCTCTCTCTCTCTCTCTCTTTCCCTCTCTCTCTTTTTTCTCTTGCCCCACGTCTCTCACTCTCTCTTTCCCTCCTTTCTCGCTGTCTCTCTCTTGTCCCCCCTTTCTCTGTCTCTGTCTCTGTCTCTCTCTCTCTCTCTCTCTCTCTCTCTCTCTCTCTCTCTCTCTCTCTCTCTCTCTCTCTCTCTCTCTCTCTCTCTCTCTCTCTCTCTCTCTCTCTCTCTCTTTCCCTCCTTTCTCTCTCCTTTCTCTCTCTCTCTCTCTTTTCCCCTCCTTTCTCTCTCTCTCTCTTGCCTTCCCCCCTTTTTTCTCTTGCCCCACGTCTCTCACTCTCTCTTTCCCGCCTCTCTCTCTCTCTCTCTCTCTCTCTCTCTCTCTCTCTCTCTCTCTCTCTCTCTCTCTCTCTCTCTCTCTCTCTCTCTCTCTCTCTCTCTCGTTGTTCCCTCTTTCACAGCATCATTTGGTGCGTGTGTTCTCTGTACCTCGTCTGTACCTGCACAGTGTTAAAAGTTGTGCTTTAAGCGGTCGTATCAATCAATACACAGAGGTGTGAGAGAATATTATTACTCAGTGAGGGTTGACGAGCGAGGAGGGCGTCGGTAACCAGCTTGGCAATGTCCTTGTGACCGTTAGGTTGTGCTGGCCCGATTGACACCAGCGAGTGGGTGGGTGGGGGTACAGGAGGGGGGGACGGGTAAGGGCTGGAGGGGGACGTTGCGGGGGGATGCCCACCGTCCATCTAGCCTTCCCCTCCCCCCTACTCCCTCTCTTACTCCCTCCTCCTTCCTCACCCTCTCTCTCCCTCCCTGTCCCTCCCTCTCCGACCCCGCCCTGCCAGATGCTTGACGCTTGTCGACATTGTAAACATGCTCGGGCAGACGGCACAGAGAGAAGTAATATGGTTCTCGCTTGATGCCGCGCGACTTCCTTCTCCTTTTTGTGGCTTTGCGTGTAAATGGCGGGATGGGACGATAGACAGCATGATCCTGTGCGTTCGGAGTTGACGGTCGGACACACTGCAGCAACCGGCAGATGACCCGCCACACCTACATCTACGTCGCACTCTTGCCTCTGCCTGTCATTTCTTGTATCCCTAGTTTTTCACTTCGACTCTGAAAGATATGAACTAGAGAGCACGGCAGAGTTTTTAAATGATTCACGAGAATTGAAAAGTGTGGGAGGGGAAGGGGAGGATGGGTAGAGGGAGACTGGAATGGAGGGTAGGTCGCTTCTGCGTGTGTTCGCCGTGGTTGCAGGTCCGGCCACCACGCGGCGCTGGCGAGCACAGCTTGCGGGGGCCACCACTACTGATGGTACCAGACGAAACAGTTAGGAAGGATACGCGGATTTAAAGAGTACATCTCCACCTTCCCATTCCGAGGTGATTTGATTGTAATCTCGTAATCTACATTTTTTATATCTTTCGTAATGGATTCGTTCATTGATGCGGCGGGACGGGCAGAGTTTCCCCAACAAACGGTTTTTGAAGAGACGTGGTAGTGACGAGTCCAGTGAACTCTTTAAAACTAGCGGTTGTTGGTGGTGACTGTCGATGATGGAGAGTTTCCTTGCCCAGGTGGTGGCGATGACTGGTGTGATCATGATTGTTTTTTCCCCTTAGTAGTGGTGGAATTGGTTACTCCTGATATTTCTGGGGGTGGGTGTTCCTGCTTTGACGAAGAGTACAGAAACTCGGATCCTTCCCTGGTCATGAAAAGGCTGATGTTGGTAAATGTGACGCGGGATTTCTTCAATTGAGACGTGTTAGTGGTGATCACGTTGGCATTCGCTAATGGAATTTCTGATCCAGGGGCCGTAATTAGGAAGTAAGGAATAGCTGGTGCCATCAATGGACGCCACTGTCAACAGATCCACATATTGGACACAGACGAGGAGTGACGAGCAGGCAGACAAGTAAATTAACAGTGTATCAATGGCAGCTATTGTCAAGCCGGCATGCGGGCAACTTCAAGTGAGGACGAGACTGGCAGACTGATAATGTGATGGACAGGGAAATCGAGAGGTCAAACAGACAGGCAGATTAGGCGATACTAGATAGGCAGCCTGGTAACCGGACAATAGTGAATGAAGGATCGAGATAGAGATGAGGGGGGGGAGGGGATGCTGGCATGCTGGTTAGAATGAAAGGGATCTAGACAAAGCTAGTTACGGGACGACAAAAGGTAGATACAATTGGCTAATGGGACTTAATCAGGTACGAACGGACAGGGGAGTGTGTGGGTACTGTGAGACCTGTGATTCTGTCTCGTATTTTTTTTTATAAGGAATTAATATATATGGAAAGGAAATGATGGGAATATATATTTTTCACAATGTAAAGTAAGCTCTTAACATTTCGATTGGAATTTTATCTGCTTCGCGTGCAATCAACGGAGAATGTGAAATCGAAAGGTGAATAACTCATCTTGTCCTTTGAAATAATTTCTTGACATTTATATATTTTTTATAAAGTTTCCTCTCTCTATTTGAGCAAAAAAAAAAAAAAAAAAAAAAATCTTGGTAGATGCA
>BOPN01001810.1:167404-184904 GCA_017312705.2 Penaeus japonicus
TGTAAATTGAGCTGGACGCCTTAAGAGAAGGAGTGTTTGGGATGCTTTGTATAGGCCTTGCATGGTAAGCGTGTGTTCGATAAGACTCTACAAGACAAGAGCGCTTTGGGCAGATCCTACCGTGAGACGCAAGCAGTGATACGGTCATTTTGCACGGAGGGCGCGTCCGTGCAGAAGATAGAGGGGAGGAGTCCTATGCGAAATAAGTGGAGTGAAGTGAGGGAGGGACACTGTAAGGAATATATTAGACTCGCATGATAGCGACTAAATGATCGTGGGATAGGCAGACCTCGGGCCTCGCATGCAAAGGAGCTCCCGAATATCTGATGCCATGAGCACGCATGATGAAATTTCAATCTCGTTTTTCCCCTTTTTTACAGTTAGATATAATAAGACTGTCTCGTTTGCGAATTATCGTTATTTTTTGTGAATGTGTGCGTGCGTGTGTGTGTGTGTGTGTGTGTGTGTGTGTGTGTGTGTGTGTGTGTGTGTGTGTGTGTGTGTGTGTGTGTGTGTGTGTGTGTGTGTGTGTGCGCGTGTGTGTGTGTGTGTGTATGTGTGTATGTGTTAATGTCAACGTGAGAGACAATGCGTTTCACAGCTCGAAAGGCATAGAAGGGGTTATCGTCTGCGGCTGGAGGGGGGTGGCAGGGGGGGGGGGGCAGGCGCAGGTGTCGGGAAAGAAAAGGTTTTCAGGAGGGCAATCACGGACGTATCCCCTCATTACCCCCGCCTCCCCCTTGATGCATTACTCCCCTCTCTCTCTCCCATCCCACCCCACCCCTACCCCCCTGCCTCCCCCCTCTCACATCTCCGCTCGCCTCCTTAGTATCAGAGAGGCTTGTTTAGACAGCCGATAATTCTGTAACAAAGCATCTTCGCCGCCCCGATTTGCATACGTAACATCCGGAAACGCAATTAAGACGAGCCCGGCCCTTCGCTGCGGATGGGAATCGAAGGGGAGATGGTTAATAAGATAAATATTCAGGGGGGGAGGGGGGGAGAGTGAGGTGGGAGGTAAGATGGATGTGAGGGGAGGGGGATTTTTTAGAGGCAGTAGGTGGAGGGATAGGAGAGGGAGAGAGTGAGGTGGGGGGTAAGGAGGGTATAGGAGGCAAGGGGGAGATTAAGAGGCAGTAGGTAGAGGGATAGGAGAGGGGGGTGAGGTGGAGGGTAAGGAGGGTATAGGAGGGGAGGGGGAGATTAAGAGGCAGTAGGTAGAGGGATAGGAAAGGGACGGGTGGGCGGTATGGTGGGAGTGATGGGGGAGGAGAGATAGGAGAGAGCGAGGTGCGTGTAGGAGGGAAGGGAGGTCGAAGGGTAGGGGGATACGGGATAGGGGAAGGGGTGAATAGTGAGGTGGGAAGGTGTATGGTGGCGGATAAAGTCGGAGGGAAGGAAGGGGGTGAGTAAGGTAAGGGGATAGGGAAGGAAGTGAGGAGATAGGGAGAAGGGGAAAGAGAGAAAGGAAATAAATATGGTCAGAGGATACGGGAGAGATTGATGGGAATGGGAAGGACAAGAGGAGAGGGAGGGGAGGGATAGGGATAGGATAATGGAGGGGAGAGTGAGGTTGTGGAGGCTTTTGATCTGGTGTTCGCTTCGGACGCTGTTGGCGCAGGAGGTCCAGTGTGGTCCACGTCGCTGAGTAACGCGTTACCCGGTTGAAGAGAGCGCTAGAATCTCCCCGGCCGGTGACTCAGGATGCATACCTTCTTTTTTTCATTCAATCTCCCCGAGGCGTGGGGATTGACGTCATTCCGGCTTCAGTCTCTCTCTCTCTCTCTCTCTCTCTCTCTCTCTCTCTCTCTCTCTCTCTCTCTCTCTCTCTCTCTCTCTCTCTCTCTCTCTCTCTCTCTCTCTCTCTCCCTCTCTCTCTCCCTCTCTCTCTCTCTCTCTTTCTCTCTCTCTCTCTCTCTCTCTCTCTCTCTCTCTCTCTCTCTCTCCTTCTTTCTCTCTCTCTTTCTCTTTCTTTTTTTCTCTCTCTTTTTCTCCCCCTTCCCTCTTTCTCTCTTTCTCCCTCCCTCCCTCCCTACCTCTTTATCCCTATCCCTATCCCCCCATTCTGTCTACCTCACTGCCTCTCCTTTCTCTCACTCTCTCTCAATTTATGTCTCCCCCCCCTCCATTCGCCTCTCCCCCGGATTGAGTCGTTGAATCATGTCAGCGGGGAGCACATCACGCGGCGCAGGTCGTCGTGGTCGTCGTAAGTAGGTCGTCGCCAGCATCATTCGCTGTCCGCTGCCATCATGCCGCCTCGATCAACACCGACGTGATGGCGTTGGCGCTGGCCTCTTTTTTGCGGTGTTGTCGTCACCGTATTGGCCGTACAGTTCTGTTACTGTCACTGCCTCGCGTTTTATGGGCGGGGGTGGGGGTGTTTTGATGTACACGGTCGGCTGGTATGTGTGTGTGTGTTTTTTTTCCCTGCTATAGTTTTGGGTGTGTTTGGGCACTGTTTGGATGATGTTTGGATGGTGAGGAATGGGCGTGGTGTGGATAGTGAAGTGTGGGTGGTGGCCGAGGAGGTGCTCACGCATGACGGCCACATAATTGTGCGGTGAGTAGGAGGGGAGGGGAGGGGAAAGGGGGAGGCATGATGGGGGGGGGGGGTGCTATTTGTCCGGCATGTAGCCCCAAGCTTGAAAGCCTCGGCAGCGGTCGCTAACAGGAGACCGAAATGGGCTTCAGGATTTATCAATATTATTTTCTTCCCCAGTTTGATTTTTTTTGTGTGGATAACTTGGTCCGTAACTTTGATTCTCTCAACAGCCTGGTGAATCACCGAAGATTTGATTTCACGAATATGTTTCTCTGTAAGTGTCTCTTCTACTAGTTGCACAATGAAGGACATGAGATTGAAGTTGCAGCAAGAGGGCTTGTCACTTAAATGTGCAGAGTGGCGTGCACTAGATGGTATCAGTTGCAGAAGGCAGTGTCAGAGCCAAGACCGATATCTTGTACCTTATTTGCGACCAGCTTTTCACCATCGGATTTTCACGCCAGAAATGTGTTGACTTTTTTTCGTTTTTTACTAGATAAAACTGAACGTGACTTGAATAATATGTACATGATAATTACTCATCATGTTTTTTCAAGATGAGCATGTGGGAATTCATTAGGCTTCTTTGCTTACGTCGAGTGTGATTCATACGTCGCGCCGGAGCATGAAAGTCAGCGGTGGAGTTATAGTGTGTATGCAGCATGTTAGGCGTGCTGTGGTTACGGCGTTCTAGAAGCCTCGAGATACAAGACACTGCAGTCTCTTTCTTATCGCGAATGTGTATGTTCTGGTCGGCCCACGGATGCCTCTGCATTGTGCCACCAGGAGCGGGAGCGTTGTTTGTGCGGATGAGAATAATGCAGCTTTTCTGGGACCGTATGTCATTGATAGGTATCCTGCACGGTTGGACCACGTCTCTGTGATCGAATTAAGTTGTGCAATGCGTGTTTGCTTTGTCGTTTTAGCGCCAGTGTTGTTATAATGATGTGCTATGTGGGAAGGTCTTTTCGGAGATGCTCAGTAGACATAAATATCTCTGTTATTATTTTATGCATTGCATCTTACGCAAGAGAAAGAATTTAGTCGTGTGTTTCTCAAACGATGACAATAATCGTCTTATTGTTTTATCGATTACGAAATATCTGGTTTGTTGCTTGATGACGATGCACAATTAGCGATTTTTTTTTTATTGTTGCATTAAATCATATGTGAACAGCAATAAAGACGCGTGGTATAGGCTAAATGCAGTGCACTACGACCACCTCGTTTTAAAGTTTGGTGATTTATGAAACCCGGTGATGGATCGGCCCTTTTCGCCCGGATGGGGGATAGAGGAGCGGAAAAATAAATGATAAGGCGTTGCATGCAAAATCCGCGAACGACGGTAATGATGTTCGACCAGGAGGGAAGTGGGCGGAGAGGGAGGGAGGGGAAAGAAAGGGTGGGTGGATGAATGGACGGAGGGAGGGAGGGAGGGAGGGAGGGGAAAGAAAGGATGGGTGGATGAATGGACGGAGGGAGAGAGGGAGGGATGGAAGTAGAGGAGGAGGGAGTGAGGGAGGGAAGGAGGAAGGGCGGGTGTTTGGGCGGGCGAAAGGGAGGAAGGAAGGAAGGAAGGAAGGAAGGAAGGAAGGAAGGAAGGAAGGAAGGAAGGAAGGAAGGAAGGAAGGAAGGAAGGAAGGAAGAGAGGGAGGGGGGAAGGAGGGAGAAAGAGAGGGGGAGATGGGGAGAGGGGGAGGGTGAGAAAGAGAGATGGAGATAGATAAAGAGATGGAATGAAGGAGATAAAGAAAAGGAAAGAACTATATTGCGAAAATGAGCTCGCTGCTTTATGCTTCAACTTCTGGAATACTTGTGTAATGTCGTTGGTCATTACGCCTTAGCCGGAACTGGAGGATGAGAGAGAGAGAGAGAGAGAGAGAGAGAGAGAGAGAGAGAGAGAGAGAGAGAGAGAGATTAACATTTCAGACGGGGAAAGGCTTTCCTTCAATAACTTGATTGATTCACTCTTTTAGATTGATAGCTCGAACATTTTTCAAGAGGATTGCTTGTGTTGAAGGCAGGGTTGATACCACTGTTTTTGTCTTTGTTGTGCAATTGCTTGGTGTCTGGGCACGGGAAATTATTTATTAACAATTAGAAAGATTATAGAATTACCCCAAAAGGTCGTAAAACATTTTTTTTTTCATGAAAAAATGACAGCACAGCGATCACTTGCAACATCGGATGTGATAAATGGAAAATATTCCGCCGGACTCTAATTATGCATCACATATTAATGCGATTAATGTCAAAATATTTTGCTCTTCAAGTCTAAATCGAGGTCATATTTGATAAGGATTGAGTAAAAGCTGGCGGGGCTGAGGGCGCGGGACCTTCGATAATGCATAAATGTGATGTAAGATTTTTTTTTTTTTTTTCAATACATCACGTATCATGGCCGCGCTTGCAAAATCACGGGGCTTTAAAGAAATAAAAAAAAATGTGTATATCCTAACGGAAGGGGAAAAAAACCCGGAGATTTATAGTTTTCTTGTGGGATTTTGCGATGAGAGAGGGAGGGAAAAAGAGGAGAAGTAGGGAGTGTGAGAGTGGGAGAGGGAGGGTGAGATAATGAGAGGTTGAGTAAGTAGGTGAGTAAGCGAGTTAGTGAATTAGTGATTGAGCGAATGAGCTAGTGTGTGTGTGTGTGTATGTGTGTACGTCTTTTTTGAACCCCCCTGGAGGCAATATCCACAGAGCGGAGGAGATCCGAGAAGTATCCCGAATCTTTTCCTTTTGCTTGTTCATCGCCTCATCCCACACGGAATGATTTAGTAAGGGCTGAAAGATGAATGAATTGTTTACCCTCTGAGGCGTGCTGAAGGCCCGTGCTTGCGTGCTTGGCATATGCTTGTACGGGTGGCAGAGGGAGGGAGGGAGGGGGGGAGGGAGGGCGAAGACTGCGAAATGAGGGAGTGAGCCAGAGGGCGTGAGAAAGAGAGAGAGACAGAGAAAAAGATACAAACAGACAGAGACAGACAAGCACACACACACACACACACCGACTAAGAGTGTGAGAAAGAGAGAGAGAGAGAGAGAGAGAGAGAGGTAGAGAAAAAGAAGGAGAAAGGAAAAGAAAGAGAGAGAAAGACAAAGACCAAGACAAAGACCCCAAAAGAAAAGCAGAATAAAAAAAGCAAAAAAGCAAGCCAACCGAGATCTCGTAGCACAAAGACAGAGCAAGCACGAGCGCCAATGTCAAAGAAGGTCAGGGGCGTGTGTAATATCCTTCCGGAAGATATAAACATACCCGCGGTGACTGGGCAGAGGAAGTGCTTCACTGGAGGCTGGACTGGTTCATGAGGCGGGGATGCAGGAGTAGGGGGGAGGGCGGGCGGCCGGGGGGATAGGGGGGGGTGATTTTGGCTGCGCTGGGGGGGGGGGGGGGGGGAGGGGGATGGGGAAGGGGGAGGGGGAGGGTGGGAGGGAATGGTGGTGGTGGAGGGGGGAGGGAGGGGGAGGTTGGAAAGCGGGGTGATGGTGGTAGTGGTAGAAGTGGTAGTGGTAGAAGTGGTGGTGGAGGTGGAGGTGGAGGTGGAGGTGGAGGTGGAGGTGGAGGAATAGGAAGAAGGGCTAGTAAAGATGGAGTTGGGGGTAGAGATGGAAGTGGCTGAGGATTTTTTTTAGAGGAGAAGGAAATGTTATGAAAATTGTGATGATTAAAAAAAAATATGACCACACTAGAGTGAGGAAGAACAAAATAATGGAAAAGAGAGAGAGAGAGAAAAAAAAAACGTTTTCTAGGCAATTATACAAAAACGTTCCGTGTAACTGAATAACAAGTTAGCCTTGCATGGTATGAACCCTCAAAAAAAAGAAAAAAAAAAAAAAAACTATATTTTTAAATGTATATATATATTTTTTCACATCGAGTAAAGTTCACTCGGGACGTGATGAGAAAGTGACATTTAACGTCATGGAAATCTGTGCGGCGCGCGAGTCGTAACGTGGCAAGTAAGCAGCGGTTCGGGGTGGTTGGGTGTGGGTGGGGTTTGGGGGGTAGGGAGGGGGTGGGGGCGTCTGCTGCGGTGAGGGTTCAAGGCGATCGAAATGTCCAGCTGTGATTTCTTCTTTTCATTTTCTCTCCTGTCTTATTGTTTTTGATGTCAGCATCATTATTTCTTATTGTTACTGATAGTGCTAGTAATGATGTTTGTATTTTTTTTTGTACTATGTTAATGATGATTACTATCTGCATTCTACCAATTGCTGTCTCTCTAGCTCCTACCTCCTATCTCCTCTTCCTACTACCAATACTACTACTACTACTATTACTCTAATAACAACGATGATGCTAATAGTGGTAATGGTAACAATAGTAACAATGATAATGATAATGAAAATAATAGTAATAATAATGATAATAATGATAATGATCAGAGTGAGGATAACAGTAATATGAGGATAATAAAATGATAATAAGGCCATTATTTCTCGGGGAGGAAAGTGACAAATAGCGTGGGATGGGGTGGGTGAGAAGGAGGAATGTGAGAGTGAATATATTTGCCGTCTTAAAATTGCAAACTTCAAATACAAAGAAACAAAGACACAAAGTTGCGATACAAGACAGTACTACAAAGCAGCTTCTCATGATCTCCCCTGGCGGAATGCACTGCTGCTACCCCCCCCCCCCCTCCTCTCCTCCTCTCCTCTCTTCTCCTCTCATCTCATCTCCTACCCTCTCCTCTTCACCCCCTCTCCTCCTCTTCTTCCATTTCCTGTATTTTCTCTCTTTGACTTCCTTTCCCTTTACCCCTCTATTTATTCTCTCTCTCTCTTTCTCTATCTCTCTCTCTCTCTCTCTCTCTCTCTCTCTCTCTCTCTCTCTCCCTCTCTCTCTCTCTCTCTCTCTCTCTCTCTCTCTCTCTCTCTCTCTCTCTCTCTCTCTCTCTCTCTCTCTCTCTCTCTCTCTCTCTCTCTCCATAGTTTTACCAGATGTATTAATCTCACTCTCTCACTCTCACTTGTTCTTCTAGATATATGGAATGAGAGAGAAAGAGAGAGAGAAAAATAGATAGAACAAAAAAGAAAAAAAGAGAGAAAGAGAAAGAGAAAGAAAGAAAGAAAAAAGAAAGAAAGAGAGAGAAGAACAATCCTTCAAACGAGCGAGCAGTTTTAATATTAGCCCGAGGGCGTAAGAGCACCTCCACCGTGGGACTTTGCAAGCTGAAGGTTAAAGGTTCAGTCGGGCTTGAAAACGTTGGCAGTGTGCTGAATGGATCGGGAAAAGGGCAACCGTCAGGTGTCTAGCTTAGTAATTCGCCAAAGCAAGGCTCGTCGCGTACGACTCTCGCCAAGAACAAACGAACGAAGAAAGGGGAAAATTAAAGAGAAAGAAGGTGGGAAAAAAGAAAAAGAAAGAAAGAAAGAAAGAAAGAAAGATAAGAGGTGCAGGTAGAATGAAGAGCGACGTTGTAAGAGCATGTCTGGGACAGGGTACGCCGATGTTGTGCTTGTGTCTGTGTGTTTGTGCGTGGAAGAGATTGCATTATAAGGAAAAATTGTATTACAGAGAAATAAAACAAAGCGATGCGACTCTGCAGGGAGATGAATACGGTTGCACTATGTGGAGGGAGGATGAGCATGCGAGTGTTGCACTGCAATAGGACATTGTTGTTACTCAGGTGGGCAAGAATACTGACCTGATACCGAGCAGGAAGGAGGAGCGAGGCAGGGTTATAATGGAGTGCAAGGGAGAGGAGGAGGACAAAGCGATACACTGAGGCGGGATTTTGCCTGCGGAGGTGGCGGATAAGTAGTATAAAGTTGTCAGAATAATGCTGGATTGCCGAGCGCCTCCAGGCCCGTCCCGGAGGCAGTGTAGACAGGGGAAAGCACTTACAGGAGTCTTTTGCAGTGTAATGTAGCGAGGGCGAGGACCGGTGTTTAGAAAGGAGGACGGGGAAGGGCGGGGTGGGAGGGGCGGGTGGGCGGTGGGAGTAATAAGGGTAGTGGATGGAGGAGGAGGGGAATAGGGAGGAGGAAGTAGGGCGAATTAAAGTAATAGGAGAGGGAAAAGGGCGTAAGGAGGAAAGAAGATGTGAGGAAGAAGGAGGTGGGCGGGTTGGGTCTGGGAAGGTGGGTGGTGGGGTCATAAAGGTAGTGAATGGAGGAGGAGAAAAACAGAGAGGATGAAGGCGATGGAGGAAGTAGGGGTTATTAAAATGATAGGAGATGGAAGAGTAGAAAAGTAGATGGAGGGAGAAAAAAGGAACAGAGGGGTGTGATTTAGACCAAGACGAGGAGGAGGAAATGTGGAAATTTAGGCATGATAGAAAAATGGTAAAGGGTAAAAAAATAATGGTAAAGGGGATAGCAGATGAGATGTGAAGCGAAGGAGGGAGGGAGGAAGAAAAAAGAGGCACAGCATGGCCGGGGAGGGGGGCGGGGGCGGATGTTGTAGGGCAGGGAGATAGGGAGAGAGATGCTGCTCGAAGGGTTCGTCGGGTGGAAGTGATGGAAAGCATGAAGGAGATAAAACGTTGTAAGTCGAATCGGGAAGGAGAGAGAGAGAGAGAGAGAGAGAGAGAGAGAGAGAGAGAGAGAGAGAGAGAGAGAGAGAGAGAGAGAGAGAGAGAGAGAGAGAGAGAGAGGGGGGGGGGGATGAATAAATAGATAAATAAATCAATAAAGAAAGAAAGAAAGAAAGAAAAAAAAGAAATAAAGAAAACAAGAGAAAGAAAAAAAAGGAGAGGAGGAGAGGAGAAGGAGAAGGAGAAGGAGAAGGAGAAGGAGAAAGTGAGAAGGAAACACGAAAATAGAGAAGAAAGAAGGGAAGTGAATAACAAGTTAAAGATGTAAAGAAAGGGAAGGGAGGTGAAGGGGCAGAAGATGAAGAGACGAAAAGAGCAAGAAAGCTAAGAGGAAGAGGAGAAACGGATATAAAAGAGGAGAAAGGGAGAGAAAAGAAGATGGAATACGTGAAAGGAGAAAAAGAAAGAAAGAAAGAAAAAATCCAATTAAAAGGAAAACAAATTCGCAAGGGCACTCCAGAAAAGAAAGGAAGGAAGGGCCACAGAGAAAGATAGATAAAGGAAACGTTTCGGAGGGCAATAGATGGAGGTTGGCGCACATAACCAAGAGGAAGATGGGTCGACCGGCCACGGCCTCACTGTGTATGTCCACAAGCCTTGTTTATGGTGGCCCACTCTCCAAACTTCAACATATACTCCAGTTTCTTTCTTTTTCCCCCTTTTTTCCTCCCCCCTCCTCATCTCCCTTCTTTTTTTTCCTTCTCCTCCGTCCCATCTTTTCCCCTCCTCCTCCTTCCCCTCCTCCCCATCTTTCCCCTTCCTCTCTTCAACAGAAACCCAATACCGTTATTCCCAACAAGGAAGGAATACTGTTTTCGCAGCGTGAGATTTTGGTCTCTGCATTTTGGTTCGTATTCATGGATATGGCTCGAAATACATCCCCTACCCCCTCATGCCTCCCCTACCCCCTCATGCCTCCCCTCTCCCCCTACTTCGTCGTTCGAACAACAATAAGAGTTTCCGGTACAGTCACAGGGCGCCGCTAGCGGGAGGGTGGGGGCGTGGGGTGGGGTGGGGTGGGGGCTCCACCTTGTGTTCCACCCTTCTCTCCACACGCTAGGCTCTTGTGATTGATCCACCTCCGCCCAAGGTCTTTTGTGTTCCACCTCCACCCAAGGACTTTTGTTTTCCGGCCGCCCATCCATCCCATCCAGTCCCCAGGGGCGGGTATTCCACTCTCTCTTCATCTTGCCGGTCGCGCGTCTCGGATTCACGATTGCATCTGTGGTTTGCGTGTGCCTCGCCCTCCGTCTTCCTTATAGTCACTTCGTTATCATATACGTGACACGTGTTTCATTCACGGCCTTGGTGAAGTCCACTTATCCACTTTCTACGACCATGCTGTCCTGGTCCTCTTGTTCTCTTCACTTCTTCCACTTATCCGCTTTTTATCTGCTGCTGTCCTAGGCTCTCTCTTGTTCTCCACTCATTCCACTGATCCACTTTCTAGTCACTGCTGTCCTTGTTCTCTTCCACCTATCCACTTTCTACCCGCTTCTGACCTCATCTCGTTCTTGTTCTCCAGTTTTCCACTTATCCACTTTCTAGCCGCTGATTTTCACATTTCTATTGTTCTCTCCACTCATTCCATTTTTCCACTTAGTACCGCCGTCCACATCTCCACTCATTCCACCTCCACGCTCTTCATCGGCCCACGTTCCCCGCCTCCGGCCTTCGATCCCTTCCCTCAACTTTCTCACAGGGTTGAGGTTGAAAGTGGGAGAGAGCGAAACGGGAGAGAGACAGAGACAGAGAAAGAGAAAGAGAAAGAGAAAGAGAAAGAGAAAGAGAGAAAAGGAGAAATAAATATATAAATAAACAAACAAACAAGAAGAAAAAGAGAGAAAAAGAAAAGGTGACAGAATAAGAGTGATGGGAAGATGCAGAGTAAAGATCACAGAAAGAGAAAGAGAAAAATAAATCGAAATAGAAATCGCAAGAGAGAAAGGTTGAAGAGAGAGAGAAATAGAAAGCGAGAGAGAGAGAGAGAGAGAGAGGGAGAGAGAGAGAGAGAGAGAGAGAGAGAGAGAGAGAGAGAGAGAGAGAGAGAGAGAGAGAGAGAAGGGAAGGGGGGGGGATGGGGTGTTAAGCGCGAATTTGCGATGGAAGCAAAGGTGCGGCGGAGATCCCGGTGGAGATAGACAGTAATGAGCGTCTGAGGAAACACTCACCGAGATCGACGGTCGAACTAACGGCATGAGACCTCCTCTGTTTCGTTTCTTAGCTCTTTCTTTTCGCTTCTCCCCCCCCTTCCCTCCCCCCTTTTTTTAGCTTCATTTTCTCTTCTTTTCTTTTGTTTGACTTTTTTTTTTTTTGTTGTTGTTGTTGAGGGCGGGGATCGTTAGAAACTGCATCGTGTTGGTGCTGGAGGAAGGGGGTAAGGGGTGGGGGGAGGGGGAGTGGAGGAGGGAGGGAGGGAGACACTTGCGCGACCCGGAGATAGGCGTGAGAAAGCGGCGCGTGTACCAGATCTATGGTAATGTCGGGGCGGTTGAGACACCAGAAAGGGGACACCGGAGATTAAAATCCATCCTGTCGTACTCCTCCTCTTTTTCTTTGGGGGGGGGGGGGGAAGAGGAAGAGGCGAATGAAGAAGAAGAGGAAGAGGAGAAGGAGAAGGAAGAAGAGGGAGTGGAGGAGGAGGAGAAGGAAGAAGAGGGAGAGGAGAAGGAGGAGAAGGAAGAAGAGGGAGAGGAGGAGGAGGAGAAGGAAGAAGAGGGAGAGGAGGAGGTGGAAGTGGAGGTGGAAGTGGAAGTGGAAGTGGGGGTGGAAGTGGAGGTGGTGGTGGTGGTGGTAGAGGAGGAGGTTGAGGTGGATAAAAATAATGAGAATAGGACGAAGGATTGGGAGGGAGAGCCAGGGAAGAGAGGGGTCGGTTTGAGGCGTGTTCGTGATATGAAGTGTATTTCTGACGGTCGGTCGACCGTCTGTGATTGACACCGGATGTTTCTCTCGAGGTCCCTGGAGGGGATTACGTTAGGGAGAAACAGGGCGGGGGAGGGCGGGAAGGAGAGAAGAGAGAGAGAAAAAGAGGACGGGGACAGGCAGGCAGACAGACAGACAGACAGACAGACAGACAGACAGACAGACAGACAGACAGACAGACAGACAGACAGACAGACAGGGCCTGATACGGGGAGGGACGAAAGCAAAAGAAATGGGGAGCGAGTGATAGAATGGAAATAAAAAGGAAAAGGAAGCAGAGAACGTAGACTTAAGTATGCAAGAAGTGTGATGAAGTGCGTAGGAAAAGTATCTAAAGATTTGAGGAGAAGAAGAGACAAGCCATCTTCTAAGTAAGAAAAATGATCAAGGTCCGTAAGAGGATGTAGGAGTACGGTTAAGCTGATGAGAAAGAAAAGGAGAGAGGAGGGAGGAGGGGGAGGGGCAGGAGGGAGGGAGGGAGGGAGGGAGAGAGAGGAGGAGATATGGTGGTAGAAGTAGGGAGGAAGAGAATGAGGGAGTTGGAGTTTGAGATAACCTGGCGGGAATGCTCGTCTTTGTGTCTCGCCGCTGTGGCATAGAGGAGCCTCGTGGGAAGGAAATAATGAAGAAGGACGAATTACGAGGAGAAATGGCGAAGAGGGGAGGGGGGGGGGCAAAATGGGGATGGAGGAGGAAAGGAATTAGGATAGAGGGTGATATGGGGTTAAAGAGATGGAGGAGCCTTGATATGGTATGGAAAGAGATGAATTGCACAGGGACGGAGAGGACTAGATAAGATACGGGTTCATGGGAGGTAAATATTGTTGAGGATGAGGGCGGGGTGAGGGGGTGGGGGCGGGTGAGAGTATAGGGCAAGGGAAGACACAAGAGAGGGATAAGGGTGAAAGGAGACGAGAGGGAGAGGGAGGGAGAAATAGAGCGAGCGAGCGATTAAGTAAGTGAATGAGCGAGCGAGTAAGTGAGTAAGTGAATGAGTAAGGGAGTAAGTGAGTGAGAGGGTGGGAGGGGAACAGGGATATGGATATTTAGAGGAGATGGAAGAGGGTGGTGGGGGATAGGGTCGGATGGGGGTGGGGAGAGACATTAGCAGAGAGCACCTGCTTTTAGCCGCTCCTCCTTCTGCCATTTTTCTCCGACAGAGGATATCTTTTGTGCAGTCACCCTTCGCTTCCTTACGTGCAGTCGAGATTCTTTTTTTTAAGGGGGGAGGTCTATTATTGTCCCGTGTGCTTTCAAGTCTGATTATTTTACTTTTTCCTCTTTTTTATTTCATTTTTCTTGTGTCGTGTCGGCTTTATCATTTTTCCCCTCTTCTCCTCATTGCTGGTTGAAGGTTTTATTTTATTTTATTTTTTTATGATGTGCTCTTGGGTGAGACGTGTGAGAGAAGGATAAATAGATAAATGGATGGATCAGTAATAGAATAAGTATGTTCAAGGTGAATGGGTCGAAGGATGTATAGGTAGATAGGAGAATGAAGGGATGGACGAATGTATGGATAGATGGATGAATGAATCGATGAGTGGCTGGCGGGTTGGATGTATGGATGAACAGATAGATAGATACATAGAACGAGAGATCGATACACAGACATATATGTGTGTGTGTATAGATAGAAAAAGATAGATAGATAAAAGATAGATATATAAGTATAAAGATAGATATATGTAGATAAATAAATAGGTAGGTAGTTATTGATTAATATATATATATATATATATATATATATATATATATATATATATATATGTATATATAGAAAGAGGGATGGCTAGCAAGGTAGTTATGTAAATGAATAGATGGACCGATGGATGGATAGACGAATGGATTGATGATTGGATGGATAACGAAGCAGGGACTGGGTGGATGGACGAAGAATGAAGGAAGGAGAGAGACATAGAGAAAATTGTGTGTGACAAAGAAAGTGAATAAAAGTAGAGTGCAAACAGTAGCAAGAGCGAGGGGGACCAACTCATCTGAATGTACTTTTGCAAAGAGAAAAATAATGAGTGCGTTTAATGGGAGAGTACGAGGGAAGTAGAAACGGAGATAGAGAGAAAGAGGGACAGACAGACAGACAGACAGACAGACAGACAGACAGACAGACAGACAGACAGACAGACAGACAGACAGACAGACAGACAGACAGACAGACAGACAGACAGGCGAACGGACAGACTGAGACACATGGTGAAAGAGAGAAAAAAAATCAAGGTAAGAAAAAGGGGGCGTGGAAGAGCAAGGAAGAGAGAAGCAGAAAGGAAGAGAAACAACCTGTGTAAGGCTGAAGGAAAGAGGCGAGGCCACGGCATGCAGCGCGCCACCATTACACCACACTCAGGTGTCCCATAAGTACAATACCCGGGAATAGTGGCGGCCCCGATATCACTCCCGTGGGAAGTAATATCTTTTTAACGAGGGACACTGTCTGCCCACCTGCCCTTTGCGAGCAGGCGGCTCCTCTCCGCCCGGGGGACTGAGCTCGAGGCGGCGACGAACGCTGTGCATGGAGCCTCCTCCTCGAGTCGCGTCATGTTGGTTTTCGTTTGTCTGGGAAGCGGATGGAAGGGGTTCTCTAGGGAGGGTGGATAGGGGTGGGATGGGGGGGATGGGGTTGTCAGCAGAATGTGTTGGGTGTATTGTAAAAGAAACGATGTTTTGGTGGCGTAAGTTTTTATTTATTTTCTTTGATTGTGTGTTTTATTTCGGGATATTATTACAAACAGAAGAGTGATATAATGTCGCTAACGTTCTTTTTTTCTTTCCCGCAGGTAAGGACTTGTCGGTATGACTGCTTGCTGTGTACAGGTAAGGTTATTAACCACGGATGATCATGCAAAGCCATGTCTGTAGTGTTGGCCGTACATGTAGGGAATATTATATCATGCAAGGTTCCTGGTATCGTGTATATCGTGCTGGTTAGTATGAGCTGCATGCTGAACTAACACGTCAGATATATTGAAATATATTGTGTGTTTGTTTAGACGCAAATGCATTCATTGTTGTTGGGACAGGAACATACATTTTTGTTTAATTGTCTGTTGAAATGGGCGTGGAGATGTTTCAGCTTAAGAAAGTTTCCACTAGATCCCTTTCATCCTTTTCTTATCCCAGTTGTCATTTCTTGTGACTGGTTTTACACCCCTTTCCTCCCCTACGTGGATCTGGCTCCCTCTTTCATTATAATGAACACAGGCCTAGGAATGGTCGTCAATGAATGTAAACATGTGAATGGATGAAGCACTAGTACTCGAGCTAATGTCGGTAGCTTTAATTCGGAAAATTGGTATCCTGTTTGTGAAGCAGTACGTTTGGTTATAGGAAATCGGGGGTGGAGGTGGGGGGGGGGGGGCAAAGGGACACTGAGGAGGGCAGAGAGATGGAGAGGAAGGAGGAGGAGAAGGAAAAAGGAAGCTAAAGAGGAAGAAAGGAGAAACGTGAAGACAAAAGGAGAAGAAAACAAAGAGGAAGATGAAGTCAAAAGAGAAGAAGAAGGAATTAAAGTTAAAGGGCGTGGATAAGAGTAAAGAGAAGTTGAAGGGGAAGACGAAGAGTAAAATTGATTTAAAGGAAAAGAAGAAAATAGAATTGAAAGGGAAGTAAAATGAGGAGAAGGAAGATGGGGAAGAGAGTGAAACAAGAAGAAAAGAAAAAGCGAGAAATATATACATAGAATATAGCCAGCGCCTGTGAATCACGACATCGGGCCGCCAGCTCCGGGGTAACCTTATCAGCTACTTCACCTCTTCCACTTGAACACCTCGCCTCAACGCCCCCTCTTTCTCCTTCAGATCCTTCTCTTCGCCTCCTTCTTCTACTTATTCGTCTTCTCCTTCTTCTTTTCCTTCTCCTCTTCGCCTCCTTCTACTTATTCGTCTTCTCCTTCTTTTCCTTCTCCTCTTCGCCTCCTTCTTCTACTTATTCGTCTTCTCCTTCTTTTCCTTCTCCTTCTCCTTCTCCTTCTCCTTCTCCTCCTCCTCCTCCTCCTCCTCCTCCTCCTCCCCCTCCCCCTCCTCCTCCTCCTCCTCCTCCTCCTCCTCCTCCTCCTCCTCCTCCTCCTCCTCCTCCTCCTTCTCCTCCTCCTCCTCCGCCCTGACTCTCCCTCTCCCTCTCCCTCTCCCTCTCCCTCTCCCTCTCCCTCTCCCTCTCCCTCTCCCTCTCCCTCTCCCTCTCCCTCTCCCTCTCCCTCTCCCTCTCCCTCTCCCTCTCCCTCTCCCTCTCCCTCTCCCTCTCCCTCTCCCTCTCCCTCTCCCTCTCCCTCTCCCTCTCCCTCTCCCTCTCCCTCTCCCTCTCCCTCTCCCTCTCCCTCTCCCTCTCCCTCTCCCTCTCCCTCTCCCTCTCCCTCTCCCTCTCCCTCTCCCTCTCCCTCTCCCTCTCCCTCTCCCTCTCCCTCTCCCTCTCCCTCTCCCTCTCCCTCTCCCTCTCCCTCTCCCTCTCCCTCTCCCTCTCCCTCTCCCTCTCCCTCTCCCTCTCCCTCTCCCTCTCCCTCTCCCTCTCCCTCTCCCTCTCCCTCTCCCTCTCCCTCTCCCTCTCCCTCTCCCTCTCCCTCTCCCTCTCCCTCTCCCTCTCCCTCTCCCTCTCCCTCTCCCTCTCCCTCTCCCTCTCCCTCTCCCTCTCCCTCTCCCTCTCCCTCTCCCTCTCCCTCTCCCTCTCCCTCTCCCTCTCCCTCTCCCTCTCCCTCTCCCTCTCCCTCTCCCTCTCCCTCTCCCTCTGCCTCTGCCTCTCCACCCTTTCACTCTCACTGCCACTCCCTCCGTCCGTTCCTTCCTCCCACGCCTAGCCTAACAGGCGTGTCCTTGCCTGCGGTGTTTGGGAATGAGCCGACCGAAGGAGCGCTGCTGCGTCTCCGTGGAAGAATGACCGCCTCGGCCTCGGCCTCGTCTCTCATTCCCTTTGTCTGGCTTTTACATCGGAGAAAGCCGTGTTCAAGAAGACGAACGAAGAGTAGGATTAATTTGGAGGAGGAGGAGAAGAATGCCTTCTCCTCGTCCTCATACGTTCTCCTCCTCCCCCTCCTCCTCTTCTTTCTCTTTCTATTCTGCTCCTCCTCCTCTTCTTTCTCTTTCTATTATCCTCCTCCTCCTCATTTTCTTTTTCTTTTCTTCTCCACCACCACCACCACCACCTCCTACTCCACTTCCTCCTCCTCCTCCTCCTCCTCCTCCTCCTCCTCCTCCTCCTCCTCCTCCTCCTATTTCTTTTCTCCTCTTCCTCTTTCGTTTCTCCTCCTCCTCCTCCTTTTCTCCTCCTCCTCCTTCCTCTCGGGTTCATTATGCCAGGGACAAGAAACTGTTACTAATTGCACATTGTGGTGCTTCCCCGCTGGTTTGTGTAGCGTAAGATACGTCAATGTGTCTGAATTCATTAGCATATTTGCACTTTAAGATTTCCCTCTTTTGTTTTGTTTTTCTTGTTTTCGGACGAGGTTCAGCTCGCAAAAATTCTCGTATGCTAATCGGAACACTTGATCATGTTT
>BOPN01001810.1:188585-203585 GCA_017312705.2 Penaeus japonicus
ATATATATATATATATATATATATGTGTGTGTGTGTGTGTGTGTGTGTGTGTGTGTGTGTGTGTGTGTGTGTGTGTGTGTGTGTGTATGTGTATGTGTGTGAGAGAGAAAGAAAGAAAGACAGACAGAGTGAGTGAGCGAGCGAGCGAGTGCTACTAAGAGAGAGCCATATATTTCATTTACAGCCAACATCTGCGCATTTTTTAATATCTTATTATAACAAATGTTGAAACTCGAAAGCCCTTTGTTATTCCGAACAAAGACTATAATTAAATTCGAAATAGCCGAAAAATCTCTCTCGGCGCTTCGGGAACGCAATAACGCGCCGCAAAGACATAAAAATAACAACACCGGCGAAGAACAAAGAAGGCGTCGTTCGCGTTGCATAAACAATCGCCCATTGAAAGACGCGAGATTACTATTATTATCATTACGATTCCTAGCAATAGAATATAGAAGGCGTGGTTGCCCAATTGCTCTTGATGATACTAGTAAAATGACATCGCCGGCGTCAGTCGAGTTCGCGATGCTTGCACTGGCCCGAAGGTGGAGAAAGTAAGTGCGTGATTGCATGCTCGCTCGTATTTGTTTGTGCAAGGAAACTCCACAGTGTGTTCAAAGTTGTTTGTTGAATAAGCAAATAGTGTTTTCCCTGTGTAATATAATGCGCTATTACAAGAATAATTCAATAGTATTTTCCCCCTGTGTAACATCATGTGCTTCTGTTCCCCGTATGGTGGGTGTTCGCGCTATATTCTTTTTTTCAAGTGGCGAGGCGTGTCGACCCGGTTGTAGGGGGCGGGTTTTCGTGTATGGGGAGAGATCCTGACCGTTTCTACTTTCTTATGCTTAACATGAGGAGCGTGGCTTGTGGTAGCCCTCTCTCGCTCCGCTACATTCTCCCGAACACGAAAGCCCGTGTAGGAACGCCGTGTGCTCCTGCGGTGGGCGTGGTTCCGGTGGGAGGCGAGGGCAAAGGTGGAAGCAAAAGGACGACCCTCCGAAGCCGCAACTTTCTTTTCTCGCACGGCGCTTATGCGAGCGCTGGCGGCCCGGTGGTGCTCGCGGTTCTGATCGGGGCGCGTCTCGCGATCTGTTTATGATTTGATTGGGTTCTCTCTCTCTCTCTCTCTCTCTCTCTCTCTCTCTCTCTCTCTCTCTCTCTCTCTCTCTCTCTCTCTCTCCCTCTCTCTCTCTCCCCCTCTCTCTCTCTCCCCCTCTCCCTCTCTCTCTCTCTCCCTCTCCTTCTCTCTCTCTCTCTCTCTCTCTCTCTCTCTCTCTCTCTCTCTCTCTCTCTCTCTCTCTCTCTCTCTCTCTCTCTCTCTCTCTCTCTCTCTCTCTCTCTCTCTCTCTCTCTCTCTCTCTCTCTCTCTCTCTCTCTCTCTCCCTTTCCCTCCCCTGTTTGTCTATCTGTATATTTATCTATCACTATGCGGTACAACCTAAATAAACACACGGGATCTACTAGCCGAGGGATTCTCCACCAACCGATCGTGCTTTAGGGATCACAAAGTGTGTCAGGAAATCCATTAGTTGGCCCTCTCCCGTAATAGTAAAACGCGGTGAGAGTCTCGGCAAGCGTCGCGGGGACGGGGCACCACGTACGAAGTAGAGCAGCGGCGGAAGTTCGCAGGAAGGAGGCGCTGGTTCCTCCGTTTCCCCGCCCCTCGTTTCCCTCCCTCCCCTTCGCCCCCCCCCCCTCCTCCCCCGTCCCAGCTCTCTCCCCCAAGGGTGCGACAACCACGGGATCACAGGAAAGTGGAAACCCGGGCCGTGCTCACCGTAGTAATACATGGATGTGTGTCAAGTGGCCCTCCCCTCGCCTATTTGGGACCATTGTGGCAGGCCGAGGCACTCGCTCGCCCGAGGCCGCGTCCCTCACGGATGGTACTGCGACCTGGGCGCGGTTTGGCCTTCGTGCAATGTGGAAATTCGCCGCCAGTTTCCCAGCCTTGATGCCAGTGGCACTTGTCTGTCTGTCTTGGGCGTCACGTTTGAATCAGGGTCGTCTTCTTTGCGATCTTCTTCTCCACGGAAGAGTAACTCATCTCTTTTATAGGCTGTGGTAATCGCCATCGCTCAGGGCCGGAGATCGGAGCCAGGAGCCGTGACTCGACGAGAGGCCACATTTTTATTTTGTTTTTTCCTCTCACTTTTTCTTCTTTGGGGAAAGCGAGTCGAACGGGGCACCGCATACTCGGACGTGATTCGCGTAGGCCCTGGTCGCTGCCGCCGCCGCATTCCGTCACCAGCGCCACAGAAAGGAATTCGCGGAAAAATGGCGTTCCGTGCAGGCATGAGGGGAGGAGAGGGCCCTGGCGCTGTGTCAGCAGGACCAACTTTCTCGCCAGCTTGTTTGGCTTTCCTAGTCATCATTTGTATACATGGGCGGGCTTTTCTCTCTCTCGCTCACTTGTTATGGGGCTCGTCATTGTATCCGATGAATGAAGGAACTTATAATCCCCCTTTTGGAATAACAATTCTTCCCTGTCGAGTCTGGACGGGTGTGTATGGTTGTTTGTTAGGTCTGTGTGGTTCATTGTGTTCTTTTTATAATTAAAGATATATGTCTATCTATGTATATATATATATATATATATATATATATATATATATATATATATATATATATATATATGTGTGTGTGTGTGTGTGTGTGTGTGTGTGTGTGTGTGTGTGTGTGTGTGTGTGTGTGTGTGTGTGCGCGCTTGTGAGTGGGCATATCCATATAGGTGAGCGAGCGCTCCAAGTTATTCACCGATCACTGTGTCCGTCGGGAAAATCAGCTGTTTCGGAACCTACCATATTTGGCCATTTGTTACGACCGGTTTCCAATCTGACGGACGTGCGGCCTGCTGACAGGTCAACGCCAATAAGCCTCGGACGCGTATACGGCAAGTGTGACGAAGATGTAGCAATTAGAAAGTTCCGTGACAAGCAGACAGCTCCACAGGTTGCGGAAAGCGAACAAGAAACTCTGATAAGCGGTTGGTGTTGAATATTAGAATACACGTTCCTGGAGTCCTAGCAAATAATCCGAGAGGTTTGAAGACGGGATTGTGAGTTGGGGCTTTCACTAATATTCAAGACATTAGCAGGTGATCTGTGTGTATATTTAGCGATTAGATCTTTCCTTGTTAGCTGACAGGCGAGTAGACGATCCTTCAGAAAGACTGGGATTTAAAATGGAAAAAAAATCTTCGTGTGTGAAAAGAGTCGCTTTCAAGACAGGAAGTAGCGGAAGCAGTGAGCCGACACTGTTGTCTTCTTACTTTCACTGCCGCTGCGCTTTTGTTTAATTCCGTATACGCTTGATTTCCGATGGCTACTCATCATTAGAGTCCACTGCCCCTTTTGTCGAGGGCGTTGCAACAAACGGCCGGATCTCGCTCTCGCAACGGACCACCATTTCTGTTTTTCGATTGAGAGGTCTTTTTGTTCTGGAGGGCTTTGGAGGGGGAGTTGGGAATGGGGAGAAATGTTCTGGGAATATATGGGATGTGAAAAGGTCAAGTTGGTTTGGGGGATATTATAAAAGAGATTAAGTAACAAAACCCCCTTTTTACGCGAGTGTTTACCCTGCGGACAAAAATGAATGAGAGTCGAGACTCGAAAAGAAGAAGAAAAGAAAAAGAAGGAGGAGGAGGAGGAGGAGGAGGAGGAGGAGGAGGAGGAGGAGGAGGAGGAGGAGGAGGAGGAGGAGGAGGAGGAGGAGGAGGAGGAGGAGGAGGAGGAGGGGGGGGGGGGGCGTTGGGGAGGCGGCAGCGTGGAGAAGCGGCCTGGGCGGAGCGGGGGAGTGACGATGCAAGAACATTGTGCTCCACCTCACGGGTCTTCATTATTGCCATTCCATGTTATCAAGGCATTGTCGGAAAACTTGTCTCGTCACCTGGTATCTCGGGGGATTTTTTATCTTAGGTTTATTTCTCTTTCTTTTTTTCCATTTGCGATAACGATAAGCGGTGAAAAAATGACAAAGTTTTAAGTTGATGTATATGGCTTTCTTGTAAGAATGTGTGCGTGCGGGGGTAGTTTCAATGGGCATTCCGTCGTAGGCGTATGGTTTTATGTTATGAGGATGGCTGAATGGTTAGGTTGAGAGTTGTCATGTGGTCGATGTTGCCATTCTTTATGTAAACAAAACAGTTGTAATATTTAAATCACAACTATTTCTGGGTATATCTTTTTCAGCATTAAGGGGGTATTTTGCCAAAATATATTTATAGTGTTAATTAGGATGCGCTAATAGAGCCGTTGAATGGTATATTCTACTTTGTTTTTGTATTTTTTTCTAATATCCAGTAGATTTCTATTATGATACTAAAATTTTAGGATAAAGGATGAGTTAGAATGTGACATACAATAGTGATGGATGGGTGCAATGCTTCATTCACAGTAACACCACCACTTAGTTATCAAGATTGCTTGGTTGCATTTAGACGCAATTCAAGAATTTAAACGCAAAACATCCATAGTACATAGCATAGCATTTGTTTTCACAAGCTGGGCCACAGACAAATGTCAGATAAGATAGATGGATATGAATGACAATAGTAAAAAAAATACACATAGTATCTTATCAGACTAGCTGATTAAAAAAAAAAGTGATTGTTAGAAACTGTAACTATATTAAACGTACTAACAAACAGACATTAAAAACAAACCATTACACTTGTTATTATTGTTCTGACCATCCATGCCTATCATTTGCTCACTCACATTTGACTCATTAGAAGGCATGAATTTATATGCATGTTTTATTATGTATGTATGTGTGTGTCATGAAGCAAGACTTAAACCTACACTTGACTTGGAAGAGAACAGGGCTTTCAGATTATGTTGCAGTGCCAGTCTTGTTATGTGGTCTCTAGACAGTTGAAAATTATCGCTATCATCATTACTGGCATTATTGCACTCAATGATACCAATCCTTTATCAGCAGAAATGTGGATATTAGGCATTGACATTGTAGCTCATCATTTCAGAAACTAATGAATTCCCTTCTGCTTTTCAGGGTCCCTTACTCGTGATCTGCGGCAGTACCTGAACACACGTTTCCAGAAGGGTAGCGTGGACCATGAGCTGCAGAACACCATCCGCGACAACGTGTACCTGCGTACTGTTCCAGTGACCACTCGGTCTCCACGTCAGGGGGAGGTCAACGGAGTCGACTACACTTTTCTCTCAAAGGAAGAATTTCGTGCTCTGCAGAGATCTGGGAACCTCTTGGAGTCTGGTGTCTTTGAGGGTAAGTCTGACTTCTGTAATGAGGGGCTTGACTTTGGTTTTCTTCTCACTGGCATGTCTTGCATGTTGCTAATAACAGCATGAAGCACTTATATAAAAATATATTTTTAAGGATAATGTTTTGAATCATATTTAGGTGACTGCTTGCAAAACTAACTGTTTCCATTATCTCAAGAATGGCTTTCTAAAGACCTAACTGGATAATAGCAGATAATGATATTATCAGAGCCTGTTTAGATTTGCTCTGAGTTTTCTTACTATTATTTTAAAAAAATGAAAATGGAGTGGATGACCTCTTGTGCCAATGTATCTTGTACTTACAGAATATTTACAGTCATAATCTAGTAATAAAGCCAGTAAGATTTTATGAATACAGTTTTATCATGCCCAAAAGAAAAAGAAGTTCAAAGTTGGTGATAAGATATAAGATTGTAAGTTGGAGATAAGACATGGCATAGTGCCGCTACCAGTACAAATGTTATAGTGATGGCGTTACCTGTTAGGAGGGCATCATACAGGGAATATCTTCTAAAGTACCAGCAGGATACTCAAACAAGAACTAGAAATGTTGCAAGAGGTATGCAGAGTTTTTGTCTAATATGATAAGTTTTTCTTGATTGAAAGTCACATGGCACAGGAGGTCATTCAGTCAATTTTGCATGGGGTGTGGCTCTTGCTAGATGGCAAGTGTCTCCACAGCATGATGTGACACTGTCATTTGGCAGAAGGTGAAGTATTTTGCT
The DNA here is from genome assembly GCA_017312705.2 of Penaeus japonicus. NCBI lineage: Eukaryota > Metazoa > Arthropoda > Malacostraca > Decapoda > Penaeidae > Penaeus > Penaeus japonicus. The sequence goes on from BOPN01001810.1 coordinate 194,575, forward strand.
TTCAGGATATGAATATGGGACACCAGTACCATCCCCCATATCATCTGCGCTGCAGCAACGGCACACTGCAGAGCGTATAACTCGACATAGGTTGCGCTACAGGATGGCATCAGTCACATCACATAACTCGTCTGAAACATTTCCAAGCCCGATTATGGAACGAAGACGCCTGCCTCCACTCCTTACTCCCTGGATGGGCATGCGACGGGGAAGAGCTTCGTTGCCCAGTGACGATGCCCCTCCCAGTGAACCCCAGAGTGAACCGGGGTTGGATCCAGATCCACATACAGAACCTCTGGATGGCAATAACCTCTTGCGATCTTTTTCTCTGCCCACAAAACAACCAAGGGCAGGAAAATATAGCTCAGACAAGATCAAAACTCTTCCAGGAAGATTGTTCAAAGGGGTTCAGCGCCCTTCACTTAGAGAATTAAACCGAACTTTCAGTGCAAATGAGATCAAAGAATATTTTATTCGAAACGGTAGCCAGCGGTATCGTTTGGGTGAAAACGAATTGCGTGGTCAAGCTTACATGTCCAGAAAGCATGAAATGTCATTGCCAAACAATCATTCTACAGGTACTTTTACTCGTAGAGCATCTAGCCATGGTAAAAATTCTTCTATGCGGAAAAGTAAAAGCTTAGTCTCATTTTCTGTAGATCCTGATTACAAATCTCAGCCAAGTAGTTACCTTGTAGCACAGTCACTCCTTACCCAGCCTCAGCAGAGAATAAGGAAAAGAACGCTATCTGATGAATATTACACTGAAGAATCAGACTTTGAATCTCTCTTTGGTGAGAGTGATGAAGATAGTGATACTGTTGCTGGTAGTGACAGTGGTGCAGATAACACATCCGATGACAGTGACACATTGTCCGCTCATAGTGAAGTCACTACAAAGTCAGACAATTTTGTGTATCCAAATCTTCACAGAGTTTATAATAGAAAACTGCAGACAGCATCTGTAGATTGTATAGATAGAATTCCTAAAGTAAAAGGTATATCTGCTGATAATCTCTCTTTGCTATCCAATGAAGAGTCAGTAGACCCAGATCCTGTTTTTCCTAGTAAACAAAATCTTAACCAGAACATACCCTCCTTTCACACCTCTGTATTAAGAAACAATCCAAACGTATCTGCACCAGAAACTGCTTCCTCTGATTCTCGTATGCGATTAGGCACTAAGTTCCCTGAATTCCATCATGACATCACAGGATATGACAGTGAAGCAGAGACCATAATTGATGTTAGTCAGGAGGAGACTTTGTCTGAAGCCAGTGATTCAGCCTTCCCTTCCACACCTCAAGCATTGTCAGTGTCTCCAGATGGCACTGCAATGGAAACTGCATCATGTACAGATAGTGACATATCTAGTGTTAATTTAGACGATTTCTTGTATGACTCAGGTTTTGAAAAGCAGTCAGATGGGTGTGACAGTTCGTCTTCTGACAGTGTAAATGTATATACGGTCAACCATAGCATTCAGGATCAGGGAGCTAGCAAGTATATTATGACATTTGACTCCTCAGACTTGAAGATCACAAGTGTAAAAAAGCCAGTATTACCACCTAGAAGTTCTTCACTTAAAAAAGATATTCAAAGTGTTAGTGATCATAAAGGAGAGCTATTAGATAAGCAGAGTGATGCTAAAAGATTGATTATAGAAAACACAGTATCAAAAGAGTACAGAACTCCATTAGAAAAAGAAACTAGACAAAGGAAACCACTGAGCCAAAAGTCTGTCTGTAGTGCTAGCTCTGTTACAGATGTTAAGATTCCCACCAGAGGTTTAAGTGTCCGACCAGCTCCAGATGGAAGATGTTCAACTGGAATGGTATCAGACAGTTTCTTGTTACATGAGAATCCAGGAGAAGATATGATTGACTATCCTAAAATCAATGGAAGGTCTTCACAAGAATCAAAAAGTAAACATCCTCTAGCACATGCACAAAATAAATCTGAGAATGTTCCCAAATCTAACAGGAGTGATTTCATCAGACTTGTAAAGAGCGTAGAGAACTTGTATGCAAAGAAGGATGGAAATAGGAACTGGAAAAAAAATACTGCAAATTCAGCCTTAACTTTGGATGTTAATTCAAGTACTGTTAATGGGAAAGAACCACATATTTCAGATGTTAAATCTAATAATGGTGATTTTACCAGATTTATGAATAATCCAAATAGTTCAGAGGTACAAAATTCTGAAAATAGAAAAAACTCATTCACCTCAAAAACACCACAAAAGGAAACCACTGTTATTGACAATGAAAGAGTTAGTAAGTCAATGTCACTGCCAATTAAAACTCCAAGAGTATCAAAATCACATGTTGCAGCTGCTAGTACCCTGCCACATATGGATGCCAGAGGATATTTGAAATTTGAAGATGATAGACTTCTAAATCCTAATTTCAAGGGGGAAGAAGATGACCTTTGCATACCTCCACCACCACCGCAAAGAACTTTATTCATAAGTAGAAATACTCCCTCGAGATTTAGTGTAATAAAAACACCTCATGAGAGACAGCGGCGTGCTATAAAACATCAAGATAATGACCCTAAATATATCATCAATTCTTGTCTAAACTCAAAGACAGCAAAAAATAGACTGTCAAATGAGGGTAAACGATCCCCAATTGTAGACAAAAGAGACAGTCCAGAAAATGAAAGAAAGTTCATCAACATAATGTTAAGGCAGACTGAAAATGGAAATAGTTGGCGGAGATCTTTTGGCACAGCTTATAATATTAGGTCATCAGGCGAGTCTGGTTACAATGACAATTCAGGTATTTTTATAGCACGCTTCTTATGTTGCTTTAGGCTTAATAGTAAGCTTTTCATTCTGTATAACACTTGCATGCTTATTAGTATGATATGTGTAGATTTAGCACACTAATATTCAAAGCTTGATATTTTTTCAAATAATTTCATTTTGATCAACCATCTTTTAAACAATGTTATTATATGAAATATTCAATCATAGCAAAAGTACTTTCTCTTGATATATATTGAATGTTTTTCTTAGGTAACCACTACGGTACTCCAAAACCTCCATCGTTACCTCCGGACCACCTGTCTCGGGGCCCAGCAGGTGCAGCAGTCTTACCTGGAGCTCACCCCAGCTCAGAAGGTAAACGACGACGCAACCGCTCCAATGTAGAAGCCATGGCTGCCAACACCACCAGCACGGAGCCTCCACCAGACTCACCCAAGCATCCTTACCCGCCAGGATCACATTACAGCCCTCCTGGCATGCACCAAGGGATGGTGGCAGAGGAGGGAGGCATGCAGCTACAACCTCCGGACTCTCCGACTTCTGGAGAACTCGGTCCACTTCCTTCCAATTGGGAGAAGGCGTATACTGAAAATGGGGAGCCATATTATATTGAGTAAGTAACTGGTTCTATGATCACTTTATATTAACCCTTCCACAGAAGGTATGTTTCACGGGGGGGATCACTTTCATACTGCATTTTATATTTTGTTGAAATTACAAGTTATTTTTTCCTTCAGTTTTGTAACTAGGGCATCATACTGATTAGTAATTGGTATCATAATACTATTATACTATATATAGACTCTACATAACATAAGTCTAGTAGATGATAGAAAATGCACAGAACATCTTAAGAGGCTCTACATATTAAGATGTTGAACTTTGTGGAAGTGTTGATTTGCATATATAATTGGGTCAGTTATTAACGTATTTTACTTATTGCTTATTCCGCTTTTCTCCTGCAGTCATGTGGCTGGAACGTCTTCCTGGTTGGATCCCAGATTAGCACGTGTCCAAAAAAGAAATGCAGAAGAATGTGGGGAGGATGAGCTGCCATTTGGTTGGGAGAGAATAGATGATCCTCAATATGGTACATACTACATTGATCATGTGAACCGGAAAACGCAGTATGAAAATCCTGTGATCATGGCAAAGAAGCAACCCACTGAACAAGGTAAACCCTCATTTTGAATTGTAGAATTATGATTTTTATTTACTTTTTTATATCAGATGATTTATAATAGGGAGAAGAAAAATCAACTCAAATTGCAGATGTACTAACATGACTCATGTTTACAGGAGGTGGAAACAGTCCAGCAGAAGGTGGGAACAACACTTTCCCTCGCCAGAAGAAGTCGGCAAATGAGGGCAGTGGTGTGGGAGCCCCAAACACAGCTGATGGCCCTCAGCTTCCTCCTGGTAGTGGCCCTAAACGTGCAAACAGTGAGTGCGATCTAAAGTCCTCCCACACAGGTACCTAAGCAACTCCATCTTTCTTTGAGTGTTCAGTAAAGGCAGTGTGGTTAGGGTTTTTTCCAGTGTTAGCAGTTCTTGTTTTTTTATATGAATCCCTTGAATGTTGTGTATTTTTTGTGTGCTTTGTTTTTTGTTTTGTTTTATTCAAAATTAGCAGCAGCAGTGTGTGAACCCTTTGCCTTTTATGAACCTAGTCTTTCTCTTCTAGGTGATGCAGGCATGGCCCCTCTGAGCCATAACAAAGTTCTTAGTATAGGTGTAATAATATCTCCATCGAGAAATTATTAGGCCAGTGTTTCAGAATGTATGGAATTTCCGATCTTGTAGTATACCATAGCTAAGTTCCAGCTGGGATTCTAACTCTCTAATTTCCTGGCATAAGAGGGGACATGTTTTGCATGCATTTAGTAGTTTGCATCTAATAATGTCTCTGTTATAACAGTCCAGAGACAAGTATGGCTCAGCTATATTTGTTTTGTTTTTGCAGCTATATAAAGCAAGTGTAAGCTAGCTCAGTTTTTGTTTTTGTCTTGTCAAATGTATTTAGGAAGTCATGATAACATTTTAGTTGTGCAAGCAAGGAGCAACACAGTATATGAGAGATTGGATCTTGGTAAAGCAGTATGACTTGCTTGCTACTGTATGTAAATGAGTTTGTCTCTGGGTTGTTCTAGGGCTCATGCTGTACCTGCCCTGTTTACCGTGCTTGGCATCAGAAGGCAAAGACTCTAAGCTGCAGGTGCAAGCGCAGCAAACGTATATTCGGGTTCACAACCGTATGGACAAGAACTCCCTCCCTCGTCCTCGCTCTCTCTCTCCCAATCACAAGCATCTTGATAGTTCTCAGAAACATTCAAACTTAAATCTTAGACAAAACTTAACCATTTCTGGCCCTATGGATCCTGTACATTTAGCTAGTGGAACACCTCATAAGGCAAACAATCTCTCACAAAGTTCTCAGGTTTCAAAGCCAAACAACTTAGCCATTTCTCCCAACAATATTCACCCTCCTGACCAAATGAATTCAGCCAGTAAGCAAAGTAATGCTAGTAGAAACCAAAAACCAACACTAAGTCATGGAATACGGAATCAAGAGGTGAAGAATCCAACCTTCAATCAAACCATTGTCCCAAATTTTGCCAAGCCACATTTTCCCAACTACCAAAATCTCGCTCCCAAATCGCTTCGTCTCCGAGTACCTCAAGCCTCATCCTCTCCCAAAGGACCAATGCCAATGTTCAGTAGTCCTTACAATAGCCTCAGGTTTAACTACAGCACAGGCTCCAGTCCTCTGCAGTACAGCCCGAGCCATATTGTAAGAGGCAGTCCACCCCAATTCCCCACCCCAACACCTTACCCTCTCACTAGATTCTTGTCATCACCACTACCAAGCACCCAGGATTTAGCATACCCAGTAATTCATCACCAAAGATCATACTCTAGCTATTACCCTTACTCTGTGCTCACTCCCTCTGCCTCCCCCCTCTACCGTCCATCGGAGGACCCTATAGTATCGGCAGTCAGCTTAAGAAGGAAAGGTATTCTCCAAAGAATAGTGTTGGCTGCTTCATGCTTCTGCTAATGATTGTTCTGCTGGGCTGGTTTTAGCTTTGGCATTTTTTTTTATTTTTTTACTTATTGACAATTGTTATGATTTTTGTTTTAATACACATGGAGAATGTATCTTATGTGTTTGTATGTATGTGTATTAATGTGATTAGGTCTTGAACACAATCCCCAATGGTACCTGATGTGAGGAGATATTTTCGCTTACTAATTATGGTAACACACTAATATGTGCTATTACATTAACCTGAGATGTGCGACTGGGTGGGCTAACCTATACACCACTAACTTAGTAACAGCACTGGAAAATTTTTGATATAAATTGATTTATTGATTTAATTTATTTAATACCTGTACTTATTTTGGCCAGCAGTATATACTGAAATACTGATGCATTTTTGTTGTTTCTGTTGCGCTCTTGTGTTTTATTTTAAAGTACTCTGTTTAGATAAATTTTGATTTAAAATTACTCATTCAATATAATCTTTCAGACCATTCAGGCCAAGGTATAATATTCACCCGTAACCCAGCAGAGCTGCAGGGTGAATTTATCCGCACCAGCTTGGTAAAGTCGTCGAGAGGCTTGGGCTTCACGATCGTAGGAGGTGACGACAATGAAGAAGAGTTCCTTCAGATCAAAAGTGTAGTCCCTAATGGTCCAGCATGGCAAGACGGAAAACTCCGCACAGGTAATGTCAGCAAACAGTCTTTGCTGTTTGGATTTGTAGAAGTAGGAAAGAGGGTATACCATATTTTTGTCAAGGTTTATTTCTATACTGAATTTTTTTCTCATCTTTGCAGGTGATGTTCTGGTCTATGTGGGTGACACCTGTGTTTTAGGCTATACTCATGCTGATGTTGTGAACATGTTCCAAAACATAGACCCAGGGCGCACAGTTTACCTAGAGGTCTGTAGAGGTTATCCTCTGCCTTTTGATCCCAACGACCCAAATACTGAAATCGTAACCACTGTAGCTGTAACGACTGCTGGTGAGTGCTTGGCAACTGCTATTTCTGTAACTGTGCTTCCGTTGTATTGCTATTGTTTCATTTATATTTTGCACAAAATGGTTATGTAGGTAGTGTTGCTTATTTATGTGCTTTTTATAAAAGAGTTTCACTTTTTGCAGATGCAAGATCATCGAAGTCTGGCTTTTGCGAAGGCTATGAACGATCGAGAAACAATTCGAGCGAGAGCATGAACACAGCGAAGTCAATGCCAGACCTAAGTAATCCCGAACGTGTTCAAGAAGTCCCTCGGCCAGGGAGTGCCGACCTACTTAGTTCTGAAAATTTTGATCACACGCCTGATATTTTAGACTTTTATCCATCAGCCTTAAGCAAACCTGAATACCTGACTATACCAATTGTGAAAGGTACCAATGGCTTTGGATTTACCATAGCGGACAGTGCATATGGACAAAAAGTGAAAAAGATTTTAGATCGTGTTAGGTGTAAAAACTTGATCGAAGGTGATATTCTAGTTGACATAAACAATATAAATGTGAAAGGAATGAGTCATACAGAAGTGGTGCAAGTCTTGAAAGATTGTGCACAAGGGCAGGAGGCTGTTATTATGGTGCAAAGAGGTGGGCTTAACTCACCAACGAAGTCTCGAGGGATTCGCAAAGATCAAACTAGCCCCAAGAAATCAGGAGTTGCCAGTGGGCTTTTCAGAAGTAAAACTCCAACTGCGGATATGTACAGTTCACAACCCAAGGAAGTGATTCCGAATAGACCTAAGACTCCACTTGTAGATACTCGAAATCGGCCGAAGACTCCAAACGTCATGAGCAGTGTTGATGTCAATAACACAGTGGATGGGAGCAGGCAGCTGGAAGGCAACATGGATTATCGACCACCCTATACACCTACCTCAGTTCATGCGCCATACCCAGGTGCATTCTCTTATACTGGGGGACAGGGAGACTCCCAGTATGACTCTAAGGTCAACACCATGTCTGCGCAGATGGGACAAGTCAGCCTGGAGCAGAACAACTACGAAAATTACATTGGGGAAATGAATCGTAATGCTAGCCAGGATAGTCAAGGAGATGGCCAGGTTCCCCCACAGAATAGTTACTACTACCACAATGATTTGTATGCTCAGGATGGGTACTACCAGCAGCATCCTGACCATTACGAGTATGAAATGAAGAGAACTAATGCAAAGACACCTACTAAGGAATACGTCAACCAGGGATATCCTCATTATTTACACTATAACAACAATCTTTCCAATACATCAAACCTTATAAATAATAATCATAACACAAGCATGGAACAAAATTCTGGCTATGATTACATGCAGTATTCCAAAGATGGCTATGATCTGCCCCGGCAAGACTCTGGTTATAGTTCGCAAGCTCAGATTCCTCCTGCCAGGAATCCCTATCCACCTTTCCATGGCCAGAACAACTCTGCAGGTTATAACAATGCTGATGGCTTCAACAACCAGGCTGACAGCTTAGGAAGAAGGAAGGAGTCCACCAGCTTTGAGTATGAGCATCCAGCACCAGTCAGCATGCCCAGGTATTTTGCAGAATTCATTTTTTTATGTTTTTATTTCTTTTTCTTAGAATTGTGTTATGTTGTAAGTGAAATCTGTAATCTATAATTATTAATTAATGACATATGTAATATACTGTATGTTTGTTAAAGAAAATAAAAAACTATTGATAACTTCTTACAGATTCCCTGATGGGCGATACAGTGTGAATCCTCGTGGTCCTCCTGTTGGTTCCAATGACAGTCTAGGATACATGGAGTTCACTGTAACACTTAAGAGACAAGAGACTGGCTTTGGTTTTAGAATCGTTGGGGGAACTGAAGAGGGGTCTCAGGTAAGCCCAGCTTAGATACACTCCAAGTTCCTTTGAATATCAAGAAGAAAAGAGTTTTTTTAACTTTAACTTCTCTATTTTTCTTACCGAGATAGCATGTCAGTTGTAATCATATTGCTATCCCCTTTGCAGGTATCCATCGGCCACATAGTCCCTGGTGGAGCAGCTGACCAAGATCGTAGCATTTGCACTGGTGATGAGATTGTGGGCGTCGATGGTGAAATGGTGCTGGGAGCAAGTCATCACCGAGTCGTCCAGCTCATGTCTGCTGCTGCCACACATGGACGAGTCACACTTACTTTGAGACGACGTACACAAAACCCCTCTGGTATGCTGTGATGGAATGAGTATGG
>BOPN01001810.1:208585-213585 GCA_017312705.2 Penaeus japonicus
CTTAATTTTATGACACTCACTTGTCACACATTATTTTGGCTTCTTGCTATAAAGTTTATTGTAGTAGAACACACTGCATTACTTTCTATTTTCTTTTTGAATTTAAGATTCAATTAGGTGAAGTATACAATGTTTTGGTGGAAAATTATAAGAATATTCTTATTTTTATAGGTTGGTGATCAGTTGATGGAAATCAACGGTATGTCTACAAAGGATATGACTCATGCAGATGCCATTGAACTGATTAAACAATGTGGAAATAGTGTTTCATTGATGGTGAAACGTGGTGGAAAACTCCCTCAGCATTTGGGTAAGTAACGTTTGTAATAGAAATTCATAAATTGTAAATTTAAATTCTTTTGACATCAGTTGAAAAAAAAGGAAATTATTGATTATTCATCTCTTATATTAATATTTTCCCATTCTTCTCCAGATACCTTAAATCCCAATGCCTTGGGGTCACCTGTCGGCCCACCACCCCCCGGGACCAACATCCGCTCCACGGCAACGCTCCCACATCCCTCGCCTGGCTCATACCCCATGCCCCCAGGTCTTCCAGGTCCACCGGGACCCCCGGGACCCCCATACTCCCACGGAGTGTATCATCCCCCTCCCAATGCCACAAACAGCTATCCACCAGCCTACCTTCACAATGGTGCTGTGCGCGGCCCGCAGCCTCTACACTCTTCCCCAGCCACTCAGTATCCTCCTCCTCTCACCCCTAATGGACCACTCAGTCAGTCGTCACCCAGAGTTGTAGCTGCAGAAAATTATTACTGGAACCGTGTGTCTGACCACAGACCCATATGAGGAGCCTCTGCTCATGGGAAGAACCAGAGAAAAGTCTTGCAGTAATAGTCATGAAACTCGAATGCACTGTAAGGCCATGTGTGTTTTATTTTCTGTAGGTGTACTCATTGGAACTGAGACCAGGAAGATAATTACCATTATTTAACCTGGGTGTCATGCAGTCTGCTCAGTGCCTCCAGTGCTCATGTGGGACCAGATAGTTTTCAAAAGGTGGCTGCATGTCTCATGATTCTGAAAAGCATTTCAGATGAAAAAGAAATGATGGCTGTTTTATTGTGATCTCTTTCTGTCTTCTGTTTCATTACAGATTTTTTCAAATGTCTAGTGAAAGTTTTCTGAAAGAAAACTTTCAGAATTAGGCAGATTTTTTTCTTTTTGATAACTTTGTTAACATTGAAATTTGAAGATGCTTTTAAACTTCAAGTACTCTATTTATTTGTTTTTATTTTTATTATATTTTTTGTAGGTACAGGACAGTGACCAAAGTGGCCTTTTATACAGTAGTTTGACCAGTGCTCAATGCATTTGTGTTTGTCAATATTTATGAAGTTCAGCTTGTGTAGGTTTTTCATAAGAAAACAGATATCTTGTTTAAATAATGGCTATGCCATGTTTTTATGCATGTGTACATAAGTAGTAAAATAGTTTAGTTTGGTTTACCTACAAGAAGTCTGTGAAGGGTTGATAATACAATTTTGAACCAATTATGAAGGCAGTATTAAAAGATTGATTATACGTTAAGTGAGAAGTATAACTCTGTAATTAATCACTGGCTCACACACTGCCTTGGATCAAAAGCCCACAAATGCCTTATAATGAATTGTAAGTATTTGGACAGTTATAAGAATATTGTATGTATTCTAAAGGATTATATTATTTTGATTATCAGGAAGGTCACATAATTCCATGTGATAGTCCTGTGTATTATATACCTTGTTAATAAATATACATGACAAGATTTTTTCCCTTCTTTTTTTTGTTTAGAACATCCTTTCTCTATTTCTGTGCACTTGATTATGCCTTGATAATAAATACCTGTTTTCTGTATTGAATGGTTTTGTGAATTACTTGCAAAATGTAAGGTATTTGATGTAGCTGATACACTGAAACAAAATTTTCAACAGATAATATTCTGATTATGAATCCAGTATATATTATGTAAGCAATGTATACATGCATATGATGATTTTATTACAGAGCCTCTTGTAAAGACTTTTTAATCCATTTCTTTAAACAATATTACAGCTTTTCATGACTTCTAAACATTGCATTATCAAAAGAGGCTAACATTCATTATCATTTAAAGAGAAGAAACATTTGCATTGTCTTTTTTCAGCTAATTTGAATACACTTATATATTGTTGACTCCCGTCTCTGGGAACAGGCTTTCCCAATGACTTCTGAATTATAAATATGTACATAAAAATATTTAAAACTGTTCTATATTTTACTAGCTAATATAAAACAATCAAAATATTCAAACTATAATAAATAATCTTGTAATGTAGTTTTTAGTAGTTCTCAACAAATCAAATGTAATATACCATAAATGTTTAACAATAAAATAAAATGGACTGATAACCTAGGAGAGAGAAAATAATAATAATATACCAAGAATATTAACCTTTAGACTGCTGCTGTGGGAGAACCTCTCAGTAGCTGTCATTTGCAAAGATGAAATGGCAAGTAAGTTAAAACAGTCAATTACACAATCATACTCAAAGAGCTGCGAGTTGATGGCACTTCATAATGCTCAACTTAGTGCATAAGTTAAAATTGGGGTTCTGAGATATGGTGTCTTATAGATTATGAAGATATTTTGTTAGGCAAAAGCATGATACAGTCTAAGGGTTAAGATAACAAGGGACAATTTCTTCACAGCTCGAAAATATACCAAATCGAGGATCCAAAATACAAAATATACTTTGCAACAAGGATTTTAGTTATATGACAGATTATCAAATGAAAACTGATGAATGGTCTTAAAATAAATGACTAAGATATTCACTGGACACTGTAGGTGATACTGCCCTGATGCAACTGATATTTCCAGCTCAAAATATTTTCACAAAGTGTGGATTCGCATTAGAATACTTATATATAAAGTACACAATATCTGTAGCATTTCCTTGGAGATATTACTCTTAATTCATATAGTGAATTATATACTAAGATAAACCATATGGCTAAAATATGGATCACTGTTCTACTTTTTCACAAGCTTTTACAGAATTACTACTCAAAGTGTTTTAAACATCATATTATTGTGTTCAATGTCCAGGGAATATGAGAAAGAATAAAATCATTATATTATTAATTCAGTGCTATATTTTACTGAATGTGTTATTATTTTACTTGCTTAAAGGACAATACTGAAGGTAAAGTTTTAATAATGCATGCAATCATATTTACAATTTTTATGTAAAATCCTTGAAAATACTTTTGTACCTGTGATATTATATAGCAATCATTATATTTCTATTTCATAATTATTGCAGGAATCTTCATATTCAATTGCTGTACAATAAAGGAAATTATCCATTAATTGTAATCATATCATGAAATGGCCTTGCAGTAACATTTCCTTCAGCTAGAACATGAACATTATATATGCTAAATATATATGCATGTAAACAAACCCACTTCCTGGACAAATGTTCTTTGCTTTATTAGTCTTCTGCATAATGTATAGCTTTTCTGCATTTTTCATTATCAACTTTGATAAAATGAGTTTGTTTACTGTACACAATGCACTCAATACCCTGTAATGTAATCTAACCTCTCTTATGGGAAACAATAAAATGGTCACCTAACTCAATGGTCAGATACAACCAAAGATTGCACTTAATCTGTAGTCCATTAAACAATCTAATAGCAAATATTAAATTATATTTCTAAAAAACAGATTATTAGTACAAAGATCATATGTACTAGAGACAGCTGTGCATTCCTTTCCTAGATAGTGTCACTTGGCCGGTTAACAATCCATGACGTGGCTCTGGTCAGATAAGGCATAATTTATCCTGGTAAATTGCTTATCTTCACTATATGCTACATTGAAGTATCAAGAAAGATCATCTCACTCCTGCCAGTGCAGTTTATGACAACCATTCTAAAAACAAAGAGCTGAGAGAGGTAGCATCCCCCCCTACATATCTGCATACAAATGAATATAATAATTCAGTGACAATCAACTATTCTGAGCTTTTTCAATAAGACTTCCAATCCCAAAAGGGAAGAGTTTAGCCAAGTAAGCATTGATTCATATCAATTTCTATTTTCAGAGGAGGAAGTTGGTGTTTCAATTCCATCTCACCTGGTGTTATGATTTCCTTAAGTCACAACTAGTGTGACGCTTTAATGACATCAAGTATACATGTGAAGTAACCTATTTGTAGTTGGGTGAATAAAGTGAACTTCGTTTCTTTTACTCTAGTACGTTGAAGATATGCTAGATTGCCATCTGCATTATCCACATTGTGTATACATTAACCATGCAGATAGATACACCCACAGTAGTAAGGAGTCATGCAAATGATTGAACTAGGCACAACTGTTGCAACCTGTGTGCATTAATTCCTCTATAGAATTATAACAATCATTCTAGAATTACTTCTGCAGGTAATGGATTTTAAATTTTCAAATAACTATTAAAGGGCAAAAATATTCAGTTCAATGGGAAATATAATCATCAATGCATTTTTTGCTTGAAAACAGAAGGAGTAATTGGTTTTATGTTGATCTATTTTGATATAGAATCCACATGACATTCTAAAGTAAATTCTAAAGGTATGTTCTGGGTTTTAGCCTCTGTTCTGGATAAGGTAATAAGGAAACATTTTTTTATGTAATCTTGAAATTCAAAGTGGACTTATACACTCAAAAAAGGAAAGGTTCTTCATGATTTTCATTAGCATCAGAGAAAAGTTGATAGAAAAAAAATCTGCATAATCTGGAACTTAGAATAGTTGTGCTTGTCCTTTCCTGCTTTTAAAGATTTAAATGACTCCAATATTAATATCATTTCTATTTGATAAATGTTATTCACTATATCATCAAAATACTCATCGCTGAATGCGTTAAAATTGGTTTGAAAATTATAGTGTAAACTATCATAGACTTTGTTGCAAGATTCTGATGAGTCTTTAATTTTTACACCAATAATGTATTTTTTTCATTATGACTGATAA
>BOPN01001810.1:218585-223585 GCA_017312705.2 Penaeus japonicus
AGATGCTCGTGCCATTATTGAAAAGACAAGTGAGGGAAAAATCATTTGTTGACTTTCAATATGCAAATCAGAGGAAAAATAACAGATAATACAAGCTAGACGCAATATACATTATGCATAAGAGTGTCAAAAAAAATACTTATTGTCAGTTGATAAAAGGACAGTTTGGCGCGCACCTTGAGAGTGGTCCAACGGTGAGCTTTTTCGCGCCTGATCACCTCCTCCTCGAGGACTGCCCGCTTGTTCTGCGACGTGATCAGTTCCCTCTGGAGGCGCACCAGCTCCACCTTGAGGGACTCGACCAGCTTAACGTGGCGGGACAGCACCTCCCTCTCGTCCCTGTTGGTTGGCGGTTCTGTTCATCTATTTTTTTTCTCTATGTATCTATCTTTTGTTTCACTGTCTATCTGTCTATTGTCTTCCATTCTATTATGTTTTTTTCCTCCTTCTATTTATTTATTTTTCTGATTATTCATTTCTCTCTTTTTCTATCTCTGTATTCGTTCGCTAATCTATACCCATCATTATTCCTCTACAATCTGAACAGTCATACCAAAAAATAAAAACCGTTTAAAAACAAAACCCCCACAAAAAAACAACAACATTACCATGGCAACCACATCTGACCTGAGTGCCGTAACTTCGGTGGTGAGTGTATTGACATCCTTCAATCTGTTTGTATAATCCTTGTCTCCCTTGTGTAGGATGTGCTCTAGCAAGTGCACACGTTCCCTCAATCCCCTGACCTCGTCGTTGCGTCTAGCCAGCTGCGTTTCCACAACACCGCGGCGCTCGCGTTCCTGCGTGAGTCACGGAAGGTCAGCCGGAGGAATAACAGGATTTTTTTTTTTAAAGATGGATGGATGGAGGGTATGTGGGAGGGAGGGAGAGGGAGGGAGGGAGATAGATAGATAGATGGAGAGAGAGAGAGAGAGTTTAGTCTTCGGAAGAACATCCTTCTACAACAGAATTTTAAAAATAGATAGATTAAGAGAAAGAGAAAGTGAGTGTGTGTGCATGTGCGTCTATGTGTGTGTGTGTGTGTGTGTGTGTGTGTGTGTGTGTGTGTGTGTGTGTGTGTGTGTGTGTGTGTGTGTGTGTGTGTGTGTGTGTGTGTGTGTGTGTGTGTGTGTGTGTGTGTGTGTGTGTGTGTGTGTGTGTGTGTGTGTGTGTGTGTGTGTGTGTGTGTGTGTGTGTGTGTGTGTGTGTGTGTGTGTGTGTGTGTGTGTGTGCGTGTGCGTGTGCGCGTGTGTGTCTAACTGTTGAAGGCGATACTTGTCAATGGTCAGGGTGCCATGAGTCGGAGAGATCTGACTTTTACACCTTGGAGAATGAGAACAATTTCTCTCGCATCGCCGCAAATTAGGTAATTTCCTTCTGCAAATAATCGAATTAATAAAAAGTATGATTACCTACAGAAGTCCATTCCTGTGATATATATATATATATATATATATATATATATATATATATATATATATATATATATGTGTGTGTGTGTGTGTGTGTGTGTGTGTGTGTGTGTGTGTGTGTGTGTGTGTGTATGTATATATATATATATATATATATATATATATATATATATATATATATATATATATATATATATATATATATATATATGCATGCTTATATACGTATATATACACACACACACACACACACCCACACACATATATATATATATAAATATATATATATATATATATATATATATATATATATATATATATATTTATATATATATAAATGTTTAGCATTGTACGAACTTACATATCTACCACATGTGTTAGCATGTCTGTTGCTGTTGTTGTTCACCTCGTGCTAAACATCCATAAACATTACCTCTTCGAGATCCTTATTCAAGGTCTTCACTTCCTCCTCCTGGTCGTGAAGGATTCGGGTGAGTCCGAGCTTCTCTCCTTCGGCGTACTGGACAGTCCTTTGGCGTTCCTCAGCGACGTCTTTTGTTTTCTTCTCGGCCGCTCTCAGCTGATCCTTGTCTCGCTCTAGCTTACTGATCTCTGCAGAAGATCGGCATTCTCGAATCGTTTGTATTTTTTGTTTATCTTGAATTACTCTTCAGTGAAAACTATTATTCTGGGTCAAATGTAATCGGATATGAGAATAAATGGAATTGACGAAACTGTTAATGCCAAATTTCTAACCTCTTTAGTAAACACGTTATGGAGTTGTAATGATCCCGTTTTCTTTTTAAAGAATCAAACTCTCTTTCTAAATAATTCCTGGATAACAAAAAGCCTCGACTGTTAAATGTAATAGATTACAAAACGCTCCTCCAGGCAGTGACAATGCTAGACACCTAACATCTGCAGAAAATACATGTCGATCTGTTCTTGTTTTCTTAAGCAAGCTGTTTTTTCATTTCAAGTATATCAGTTTCCTTTCCTAAATTATTCCCAGGTAAAGCAGACATGCACCCTAATATAAATGATCAACATCGCCAATAAGCAACGATAATCAGAGAGCAAAGTCTACCAGTCTGAGAGTTCCCGCGACGGCGCCATCAGCATAACTGTTAACCTGGATCATTGTACTTTTAAAAATTCTTGTTTATCTGGCCGTCAGTCGTATGCGCGACGCGGAAAGCCGAACATAACAGGCCTGGTGGCTGTGCGACTGTGCGTGGGTGTATATTTCTTTGTCTCTTTGCTTACCTGCACTTGTGGAGTTGTGATGCTTTGATACATGCGTAATATATATATATATATATATATATATATATATATATTATATATATATATATATATATATATATATATTTTTTTTTTTTTTTTTTTGTGTGTGTGTGTGTGTGTGTGTCTGTGTGTGTGTGTGTGGTGTGTGTGTGTGTGTGTGTGTGTGTGTGTGTGTGTGTGTGTGTGTGTGTGTGTGTGTGTGTGTGTGTGTGTGTGTGTGTGTGTGTGTGCATTTGTGTGTGAGTGTGAGTGTGTATGTGTGTGTCTGTATCTGTATGCTATTAATATAAGATTGGAATTCAAGAAAAGGGGTCCTCCGCCCCATCCTCCCCGCAAAAGCAGCGCCGGAGCCGAACCCCCCGCCGCCGCGATCTGAATTCCGAACAGCGCTCCCTCCCAGCGCCGCCGCGACCCGCCATCGACACGGGAATAGGCCGACACTCCCCTCGCACTTCCCATCATTCGTCACACTACACACCTGTCGAAAGCTTTTGGATGTCGATCTCGCGAGAGTTGAGATTTTGCTGCAGTTTCTTGACCTGGTAGCCGGCCTTCCGGGATTCCTCTATGATCTCCTCTTTGTCGGTCTGCGGACACGGACAGGACAGGGGGAGATGTCTTTGGGTTCATGCTTCTCTCTCTCTTTCTCTTTCTCTCTCTCTCTCTCTCTCTCTTTCTCTTTCTCTTTTTCTTTCTTTCTCTCTCTCTCTCTCTCTCTCTCTCTCTCTCTCTCTCTCTCTCTCTCTCTCTCTCTCTCTCTCTCTCTCTCTCTCTCTCTCTCTCTCTCTCTCTCTCTCTCTCTCTCTTTCTCTAACTCTCTAATTATATTGTTTTTCTTAGAGCCAGGTATATTATTCCTGAATCTAAATATTTTTGCACTCAACTTAATCATACTATGACAAAATTCGATTACCATTACTATAACATACTCTAAATAACCCTTACAGACACCAAAGAATACAATTACTTAAAATAAATAAATAAATAAAATAAAATAAAAAAATGAACTCATAAGTGCGTCTCAGCGCATTATCCCCTTTCTCCCGAGGAAGCCCACCGACCTGCACGTTCCTGAGCTGCCTGCCGAGGATGAAATTGTCCGTCTTGAGAGCCTCCGAGAGCGTAGTGGCCTGCTGGAGGTGAGCCCGAGTGACGGCCTGCGTGTGGAGGCTCCGCTGCACCTCGCGCCCCCGGGCCTCGATCTCGGCGGCCAGGTCGACCACGCGGGACTCCACGCGGGCCGTCTCCTCCACCTGCCTGGGGGCGGCGTCGGGGGGTCAGATTGGTGCTCGATGGGGAGGGGGGGTTGGTTGGGTGGTGGATAGGGAATCGCGGGTGAAAGTGTACTTAAATAGATGAATACATACATACATACATATATATATATATATATATATATATATATATATATATATATATATATATATATATATACATGTGTATAAACACAAACACGTACACACACATATATGCATACACAGACACACACACACACACACACACATACACACACACACACACACACACACACACACACACACACACACACACACACACACACACACACACACACACACACACACACATATATATATATATATATATATATATATATATATATATATATATATATATATATATATATGTATATATATATATATATATATATATATATATATATATATATATATATATATGTATATATATATGTATATATATATAAATGAATATATATATATATATATATATATATATATATATATATATATATATATATATATATATATATATATATATGTATATATATAAATATGTATATATATATATATATATATATATATATATATATATATATATATATAAAATATGTATATATATATATATATATATATATATATATATATATATATATATATATATATATATATATACATACAGCAATGCGGCATTTTACTAATACAAACAAAGTTAGTATTTATGCAATCTATCATGAATAGTGTCCATTGCTATAAGATAAGCACATCTTAGACCTTATTTCATTGCGAAGGGCTTGTGCCAAGCGTTCCTCCTGTCTCAGCAAGGAAGGCCAGGCATAACTACACACTACTTGTCCACGTTCCTTAAACTTCCTGTTTCCGGTATTTGCTTCTATGTGATGTTTACTCTTTGAAATTAAAGGAAAACAATCGATATCTTTTTAAGGTGGTTCCAAAATACCATACTTGTTTAAAATGAGTCCCCTAAAAGATCCAATTAAATATTGACTTCAAGATGATATTAATATAATTTGTGAAGTAGTGG
>BOPN01001810.1:241993-259938 GCA_017312705.2 Penaeus japonicus
AGAGATAAGAAGAATAAAATGCCACAAAATAGATAAAATATGGAAAGCGAAAACAAATGAAAGAAACACATAGGCTATGGGAAATGAAGCAAATTAGATTGTTCAGGAAAAGACAAGTATGATCATATAATCTAAAATAAAACAGCAACCGCAGGAAAATAACAATAACACCAAATATAATCATTTTAATCAGTCCTACAGAAGTTCACTCCGGGATTAATGATATCATAGACGATCAGTCAAATTAAATATAACGAGACTGAAGTTGAATATATTACCTCGCGTCTCTAGGGTTGATGCCATCAATCGCGCGCCCCAAACCACACTGAATTCTTATGTTTTTGAAAAATGCTAGTGCTGTTAATCCTTCATAACGGTGTCTTTGTTAACTTCTCAATGTTTTAATATGTGAGAATTGTGATATATTATCAGAGTAGAAGGTGTAACTATGCTCCAAAATGTCGGTAAGCATTGAGCATGAATTGAGCAGCCTTAGAATCAGCAGCACAAGGTAAACAATACCGCATGCTCATAGGAAGCCAAACCACGTGATTCGAAGCGTCTGGGTTATAAAAATGGTTCTGAATGCAGTGCTTTGGTGTGTTCAATGAGTAATTTTGCATGAAGTTTTAACGTTGTAGGTATATTGATACTTAAAATCTAGGCATGCGAAAAAACGTTTTTGTTGTTTCAACTAAATACATGGATATTTTAAACGAGGCATAGCGAGTTCATGTTGAAACACCATAGCAAACAATAAGAAACATTCATCACGGCCTCACTACCTCTGACGATGTCCCCAGGTCCTGGCCACAGCCCCCGAGGGACGCCAGAGAAGAGCATCCGAGGCGAAGCGGAGTCAAAGTTAGCGCCGAGCGCTCACGTGTCTCGGGCGGGGCATTGTGGGTCGCGGCGGCGGGATCGACCGACGGCGAGGCAGCGAGCGAGGCGCAGCGAGCGAACGCGGCCGCACAGCAGGAGCTCGAGAGTCGCCGAGGCGGAGAAGGTTCGCCCACGAAGGCATCCCACCTGCGTGGCTTTTTCTGTGGCTTACGGGGCCGACCTAGGACGCCTGCACCATGTCGGCGCACGACCAGATGCGTGCGATGCTGGACCAGCTGATGGGGACGTCCAGAAATGGTTAGTAGAGAGGCGATACGTGTTAAAACGGAGAATGGCATTCTTTTTTGTGTGTGATTTTGGTAGAAAGTGATGATGGTGGCGCTGTGACGACAATGGCGAGGATTAACCCACCACGCAGCTATATTCCTTTTTCTGAGATTTCAGCTTCCATTATCTGGATTTGTGATTTTAGATATGTACAGTAATCATTTTAAAGATGGAACGGCGAGATTTATATCTGAAATATGGCCGAGAGTCAGGTAAAGACGAGACAATACGAGACTGCCATTATAAATGTGACGAGGCTAAATTGGGCCACGATTTAGTTCTCTCTCTCTCTCTCCTTCCCTCTCTCCTATATTTAGTTATTTGGATTGCCATCTTGAAGCAGCTCTCTGTTCGCATTTCATTCATGGTCAAGAATTTCCTCATTCTACTGCTGGGAATGCTCTTGCGTCAATCCTTAATGCATTGGGACCTCACGTGTGACAGCAGAGATCGAAATTGTTCTTTGGAAAGGACATTGGGTGTCTTTGAATATTCCTCTTTCTAGAATATTCTCAATTCTATAACCTGAAGTCGTTTTGTTAGATGTTTGGAGGACATGCATTGTCAATTTGTTGTATTTTGTGGTAAGGGTGTGTCTTGTGGTGTGGTTTTTGCAGCGTTGCTTGGGTCGTAAAACAGTGCCTTGGGGTTTGGACTGCTGATTCTACGTCTGGTAAAGGAGAAGATTTTCAAAATCTGATATTAAGATAGTATATGATTAAGCAGATATTCAATACTCTTTAAGAATTTAAAGGGTCAAGCTTAGGAAATGCAACTAATAAACTTCCGAGTCTGCCACAGGCTCACGTGCTGTGCGCTGTGGCCTCCATTCCTAACAAACTTCCAACGTCTATAGTCTGACTAGGTAGGGCTTGTAGACCTTCCTATCAATTTATAATCTAATAGAAACCTATCCAAGTTCTATCTTGCTTGAACACATGGTGGAAGCTTGTTGGCCACCAATGGGCACGGAGGATGGAGTGATCGCTCGGCACCGCCACTGTCGGGTTGGACTCCTGGTTGGACTCCTATCACAGATCACGCACGGCAAGTTGAAAGTAGACTTGCTCGGAATATAGCCAGTGTCATAGCAAGATGAAATTCCCTTTTTGAAAGCTCTTAACTGTTTATTAAATTGTGCTAATTGTTCAGAATATGACCGCATAAAGAGATGCCACGTTCTCCTTACATTGTTTTATATATATATATATATATATATATATATATATATATATATATATATATATATATATATATATATATATATATATATATATAAATGTATGTATGTATGTATAAATATATATGTATACACAAGTGCTTGTACATATACCTATGTATACGAATGCACATACGTTTAGATATTCATAGACGATATACTGCCTAACACGAAGGGACTCCAGCTCTCTCTCCATTATTAAAATCTTTGGCAATTATTTGTTTTGAATAGAATGTGTGAATATGATGGAAGTATAGTTGTCAATATAGTTCTATCATGTGGAATGTTGTAAGTTTAAAGACGGTAAATCTCGTGTTTTTGGATGCGAGTGTGTATATATAACGATATATGTATACACAAGTGCTTGTACATATACCTATGTATACGAATGCACATACGTTTAGATATTCATAGACGTATATAATGCCTACACGAAGGGACTCCAGCTCTCTCTCCATTATTAAAATCTTTGGCAATTATTTGTTTTGAATAGAATGTGTGAATATGATGGAAGTATAGTTGTCAATATAGTTCTATCATGTGGAATGTTGTAAGTTTAAAGACGGTAAATCTCGTGTTTTTGGATGCGAGTGTGTATATATAACGATATATGTATACACAAGTGCTTGTACATATACCTATGTATACGAATGCACATACGTTTAGATATTCATAGACGTATATAATGCCTACACGAAGGGACTCCAGCTCTCTCTCCATTATTAAAATCTTTGGCAATTATTTGTTTTGAATAGAATGTGTGAATATGATGGAAGTATAGTTGTCAATATAGTTCTATCATGTGGAATGTTGTAAGTTTAAAGACGGTAAATCTCGTGTTTTTGGATGCGAGTGTGTATATATAACGAGATAGACTCTGAGTCCAGCAATCAGTAGATATCCTTCCCAAGAAGTGCCGAGACCTGTCATGTGAAAGAGAGCTAGCCTTCCTATCATTACATTCTTTTTCTAGAAAGTTCAAGCTGTCCTGTGATGCATTCGTCATTGATGTTGCTCGCATGGAATGGTTTCAGAGATTTGCCATTCATACTTTAACAGAGAACTTCAGGAACAGGACATTTCCCATATTTTATTCATTGTTTATTGAACGCATTCTTCCAAGCGCGCTAACTTGCTGGATAGACTAGCTCCGTGGTATTGAGGGTATACTTTGATAGTCTGTAATCTATAGTGTGCTGTGAACATTTTACCTGATTATGAGAAGTTATCATTAATGGAAATTGTGAATACTTAATGTAACCTTTCAATACCAAAAGAGGAAGTAGAAGTAGGTGATGGTTGTCTAATTCGTCTAGCTTGTGTATAACATGAAAGTGTATGTACTCTTACTGCCTTCACATAACTAGAGAATTGTATTAGTTTAACTCTCAATAACCTCTTTCTTGAAATTCATTAAAATATCAGTAACTTTTGCAGAGTGACAAGAAATATGCGTGATATTGGGGCTGTTAATCAGAAATCGGGGTAAAAAGTTATTGTGATACCCAGAGTTCTTGATTGACATGTCCTGTGTGCTTTCAGCGCCCCAGGAAATATCAACAAACCTCCATGTATATTCTGGCTAGATGGAGTAAGCAACCACAAGCTCTGCCATACCAGAATATGCAGTAGAATACATAAGGGAGTTTTGTTTGGCTTTGCTGAAGCAATGAAGGCACGTAGGCTTGAAATGATCGCTGTATTTAGTTTCACTTATTGCTATTTAATTTTTGATAAGATTTTGTTTTATATAATGTGATGGCATTTTCTAATTTTGATATCAAGATTGTTACTGACTTTTATGTACTAAACTAGATTAGTAGCTACTTTTTTTTTTTTTTTTTTTTTTTTTTTTTTTTTTTTTTTTTTTTTTTTTTTTTTTTTTTTTTTTTGATGAGATGAGAATTGAATAGTAAGTTAAAGTATTACATTTTAGAGAGGTATTCATGCTTAAACATGGATTGTAAAATTTGCAACTTGGATCACTACAAATGTAATTATTTTTTGTACATCTTCAAACTTTCACTTGCTCTAGATATCATTGCTTGACTATGCAGTGAACTCTAGCTTCAGTTCATTAAAATTGATTGCAAGTATACAGAACACACTTGAGTGGCATTTTTTAAATGGTCTGTCACTTGTGCCTAGTTTTCTTAACCTTTTATTTTCAAACCATTCTTCATTTGAATTAATATCTGTTTATAACAAGTCTAAGGGAGAGAAAGAAGTGAAATCTCACAAGTATCACTACTCTCAAGGTTTTTTGCAAATACAATGCTGTTCCCAGGGCCTACAGTGGGCCTAAAGGTCAGAGGCCTTTTTGAACATGCTGTAGTTTCACCCAAGTTGATTAAGTTAGCTTTATTCTGTTGGATGATTGTAACCATGAAAGTTGGTTGGAAAATGTTCAAAAAGGGGATAGTAGACAAAGGTATTTTTTCCTATTTGTCAGCTAGGAGGTAGACAACTCAAGTCTGGTGTCATGGTAACCAAACCACCGACAAGGCTTCAAGGTAGGTGTTGCCTCTGATCATGGTTGCTTATACTAGAAGTTGCAGTTAATTGAACAAATGTTTTCCATGATATGATTTTCTTGGTCACTGCAGAGGTACCAACTTGGAGACTATATTCCAATTAATGTGCTGTTGTCATAGATGACGAATTCTTTCCTACAATAGACTGCAAGGAGAATGATAAAAGTGGTTTGACATAGCCTTGACTCTTTTGTATTGTTTCTGTTAAAAGACAAGTTATGTTTGCCTAAACTCTTAACGTAAATGAAATTAAACAACATAATTAACAAGGGGATGAAGATGAAAATATAAAACTTTTCCTTTTGTTTTAATTGTTCTAGATTTCAGAATTGATATTACACCTGTTATGAAAGGAAATGGAATTGTATATGATTTAGCTTGTGATCCAATCCCAAGTTTAATTAAACATGCACACAGTTAAATTCCTCTTATGATTGGAAGTCCCACAAAGCTTAGATGTAGCAGTCAAGCTCACCTAGAGTGTTTCATCTTATTTTGCAGTTTGTTGATGCTTCAGATATTCAAATTTGGCAGTATATTGTATGATGAATATGTTTGTATGCAGTTTCATACATGCACAACTTGATGTGGTTATTTTATCCAATATGAATGCACTTCACATTTCTATTTAGTGAACTGTAATTTGACTTGACTAACATGAATAAAGTTATTTTTGTAGTAGTGACATTCAGCCAGGAATGTAAAGAAAAGCAATGTAGCACAAGTTTGAAGGTAATGCGAATGTAAATGTGCTCTCAGGAATGAGAGACACATCATTTTAAATTATCAGGTGTAGACGTACCTCTAATAGTATACAGAGGTAAAAGTATTGCAGAATATAATGATGATCTTCAGAAAAGAGGCAGTTCTTTCCATCAAACTCAGATGGTGTTATTTTGTTTGGATGATATTTCCGACTTATAAGTAGCAGTGAAGAATCCCAAGTCGATCAAGGTTGAGAGTTGCTGTATACAGGAATGGGGGACCGGTTAGATTTTTTCCGTAATTGCATTTTGTATGGCTGGTACACCTAGTGATCACTCACATTTCGGGTGGCATTGGCTTTAGTGGGCGAATAGCTAGGGATGTTTGGCCTACGCATTTTGAAATACCATGGCATCAAGACCAAAAGCTGCCCTGGCAAAATAAAGACTAGATAAAGATTCTCTCATACATTTCTCTCTGAGTTACCTAAGCTATTCTAAGTTGATAATGTTTAGCAACAAAGTCAAAGGGTGCTTCATGTATTTATTATACTATTATGAATCTGAACACAACATTCTATGACTTGAATTTATCAGGATTGAATTACTAAAAGACATTAGATAAATGATTATGGCAATGTTACTTCTTCTGTAGGATAATAACCTCATATGTAGATCTAGAACTAACAGGAAGTATCTTTATATTTTATTGTGTACAATTCAAATGAGAATTATTGCATTTTCATCAAACAGTAGTATCATCTAATTCTCCAACTTTGTTCTAGTATTTAGGAATGGTAGGATAAGACACCTTTCAAACTTGAAATTTACAGAGAATGTGTCAAATTGTAAAGAAAGAAAGCTTTTCACTTGTATCAAACTAATCAGGTAAAGTAAATTACATAACTGATTGTAGGTTATTTAAAGTTATTGTAAGGAGATGTAAAGATGTGACAGTGCCTTTGAATATGAAATGTGATTATTGTTATTGTTATTATTTTTATTGTTTTGTCATTTTTATTGTTGTATTATTATTATTGTTGCCATTGTAATATTGACCCCAAGCATTTTTTTAACACTTCTGCGTTGGGGATGTTTGACTGGGTTGGATCACTTTCATACTGCATTTGCCTCTTGTTGAAATCATCAATTCATTCCTGAAGGTATCATACCTAATGCTAATAGTAACACTTTACTCATATATCATATAGATTCATATGCACTATATGTCTAGAAAATAAAAGAAAACACAAGCAAAATCTTAACTCCTTAACAATGGATGTGTCATTCACATCATGGCTCGACAGGTGTTCCCAGAGATGATGTGAATGCCTCATCATGACTTTTATCTGGCCAACTTGTAGGGTGATCGGGCGCATAGTGGCTGGCTACTGCCTTAGTGGAAGAGTAGCATGCAGTGTTAGGCCTATTCATTTCGAAATACCTCAGCGAAATGTCCAGGCAGAGCCAAAACTACCCTGTCATGAATGGGATAAAATGCCCAGCCCAGCTTGAACACCTAAGATTTTGCCCATCTTGGAAGAGTCGAGTTGATAGGTCATATTAGAATGCTCTTGGGAGAGCATATTAGTTGATATCAACTACCATTTTCTTGCATGATTTTCTTTTAGTTCGGACAAAGAATCAGCAGCCCAAATATGAAGGAGTCGAAAGGAAGCCGGGTTCCGTTTGTCTTGAGAGGTCGGCTATTTGCTCATTGGCTTGGATTGGTCAGGATTGTGAAGTGTGGTTGTTGATTTTCCTTTCCAGGGATGTTTGTGGTTAGCTGTGTTTGTGTGGACATGGTAGAGATTTTCTAGGAGAATATTCTTTCTGAAAATGGGCCTCTGAGGTAATTATATTTTTTGGAAGGAAAGGAAGAAAATTATGTGATTATTTTTCCTTATTTTCATACATATATATATTTTTTTCTTAATGATTTTGTAATTTTCTCGGGTCCATTTTCCATTTGTTGGTAATGAATGTGACTAATGTTTTGTATTTAAAAAAAAGGGGGCAATTACTTTGGGTGAGGCTTAAAGTGACTTGCTCTGTTATGAGTAGTTATTTTTTTCTGTATGAATTTCCTAAATTAATTGCATTTTGACATGTGCTGCATCATAGAATTGTCATTTTTGGTTATCACTTTTTTCAATCTTTATTGTATTGACTTATTAGTGACATCAATAATATGCTCTTTGTAAGTGTTAGATTTTGCAATTTTCATCACATATGTGTATCAGGCTATTGATCTGATGGTTGATGAATACTACTGCATTCAGTTTGAAATGTATCATTATTTACAGCTCACTTAAAAGTAGCTAATAAAATGTATATGTTATTTACTACATTTGGGCACACATCTGCCAAAGACTGCTACTTCATTGTTTGAAGTAAGGGGATCTGAAGAAGTTATAGTATTTGCTCACTATAATGATTACATTTTGAAAATGCAGTATTATTGTTTTTTTTTATACTCTTGTATTGCCAGTACATCATCTAATAAGTAGACTTTTAAGGCATCAATGGAGACAAGTGCAAGGCTACTTAACATTGTCCAATAATTTCAGACATTTTTAATAATTCTGTTTGGATGTAAATGTTCCATTTAAAGTCATTTCTTAATGTAGCATACACATTGGTGCCTTAAGTTCACTGAGTTGTTATTCCAAGAAAAAAAATGGTCACTTAAAACTGTCATTAAAGGCTTTTATCAAATGCAACCCAAATATTGATATATAAGGCTCTCAGAATTCATACACAGACAGCACTTTGATTATGCAATAATGAGGAGAGTGTGAGTGCTGTTGACTGTTGTTGCATCTTTAGGGTGTGAGTGTTGATCGACCTAGAATCAGTGGTGTTCTTCGAATCCTGTGTGGTGTTACTTCCTATCCCAGTGGTCATAGGATTGGAGTGTAGGATGGTGAAGAGCTTATTTCAGCATCGACAAATTTCTTTCACTGGAAAAAAAAAGAGAATTTCTGAATACTTAATATCATGTGTTCCTTTGGTTGCCTGACGTTTCTTTGGTAAAGAGGAGGAAATTTGAGGTTGAGTTGATTTATTTATTAACTTTTTTTCACCATCATACATTTGATTGAATCATTAGTGTTGTTTAGCATTTCTTTTTTCTTTCTTTCTTTAATGATTATGCAGAGATCTTGCCATATTTAATGAGAAGATTCTAGAATTATCCTGATCATTGTTCATGAGAGTATATTTGAGATGCTGTTATTGTCACTTTTTGATAAGCACTTGCCAATCTGTGTGATGAATATGTTCTTTCAAAACAACAACAAAAAAAGCAAGCAAAAAAAAAAAAAAAAAAAGCAAGCAAAAAAAAAAAAAAAATTGTCAAAGGGGAGATAGATGTATTAGAAAGGGTGTTATTTGTGGCATTATGTTTTGCAGAGCAGTAGCTTTGATGCACGTCCTCTGGTGTATATGACTCATATTGATAAGTTAATCCCAATTTCTTCTAGGGTGGAGCAAAGAGCGACACAATGCTTTAACTTGACATGGTGGAATCACTGCGACCACGTGTGTATAACCTGTTGTCTATTTTTCGCCAAATGTCTACTGTTTTATAACCTTTTTGATGATTATGCAATTTATCCAACTCACTGTCCTCTTTTCTGCAAATTGCCAGTTTGGTAGATTCATTTGTTATTCAAATTTAGGAACACAAGAGATGGGACAATCTTTCTGAGCCAGTCTTTTCTTCACAAGAGAAACTAGTTTTAGCAAGTTTACATGAAAGTTGTAAGAAGATGGTACATTGTCCAATACAGATTCTTGTGGTTTACCCTCCTCTAACTCTGTGTCCAATAATGCTCAAAACTGGGCATACTTTGCAGGCATAATCCAGCGGCTGGGAAGATATCTCCATACGGCTTGGGGGTGCTGGTTGTGAGTTTTAGACGCATAATGTCAATATTTAGCCTTTTTTTATTTTTTTTTATTTCTGAGAACATTTTCAAGATCACTAATGTTTTAGGATGTGGTGTAACCTGGTGTGGGATATGGAAGGATGGAAGGATGTGTGTGTATGAGTGTGAAAAACAATTTTGGAGAGTATGTGCAGTGTGATTTTGTGTATCAATTTTCTGGGTCCTTGAGTGACTCCTTTAGCACTTCAGGTTACACCCTCACATGTTAGTGTAAGTTCAGGGTAATGAGAAGGTAACCATGACCTATGGATATTCTTTGTTAATGATTATAATGAGTTTTTTTTCACCTTGATATTGAATGGGTTTCAAAATGTTTTTAATGTTTATCAGGACCTTGACTTTTCAAACTCACAAATTTGTTTTTTGAGGGGTGTCTTTTTCTTGCTCATTTAAAGCAATCACCAGGTCATGGGCCACCTCTTACTGTTAAGACTCTAGAATAGGTTGAAGCATTCATCCAACATGTGCAGCCAAAAATCATTTTGCTTTCTTTAGGTAGATAATGTGTTTGGAATAAAGCTTTATTAACACTTACTGTTCATTAATATAAATTTAGAAGAGAGAAAAAAAAAATGAGTAGCCTTTTTTATGACTGCCAGTTTGTATACAGCACCAAGCATTGAGTTTTGGGCTGCATCTCGTTTTTAACACCTACTGATCTGTGGCTGGCGGTTCTCCCATAGGTGATGACAACACATACCGGCTGAAGTTCAGTGATCCAAAGGTGTGCAAGAGTTTCCTTCTCACCTGCTGTCCCCATGAGATCCTTTCGTCAACGGTGAGTGCAGGGCATGAGATCTCGTGCTATGTCTATACATTTCATTTTTTTTATCTTTCCTGTCTTTTGTTATTTGCCTGCATTTTAGATCCTGATTTATAAATGAGATAAGATAATCTAGTTCCTTATATATCTTTAATTCACTGTGAAGAGTATAAGGTAGATTTTGCACAAGTTGCCTTATGATTGAAGAAGTAAAAGTGATGTATTTGTAATTGTAATCTGACCAAATACGTAAACATTTGATGAACCTCCTCCATAATGTATTTCCCCCTTTTACAGCGCATGGACCTGGGTGAGTGTCCCAAGGTCCATGATTTGGCGCTGCGAGCTGATTATGAACAAGCATCCAAAACAAAAGACTACTTTTATGACATTGATGTGAGTATGATTACCTGTAAACTTTTTGCCCTTTTTCAATATTAAGGATGAAACTGTAAGGTTTAGATCAAATAAGTAGTTTATGGAAGTACACTTGGCACAAGTTGTGGTTAGGTGTTAGGTGCCTCTTTTGACAAAATTGAATATATTTGATATAATAGTTTTGATATTTGTTTCTCTTGCTGTTGATACTGACCTTTTTTTTATTTATTGTAACAATTTTTAATGTTTGTAGGCAATGGAGCACCTACAGTCCTTCATCACTGACTGTGATCGAAGGACGGAATCGGCTAAGAAGAGGCTGGCAGAGACCCAAGAGGAGCTGAGTGCTGAAGTTGCTGCCAAGGCTAACAAAGTCCATGACCTTGCTGAACAGATTGGTAAAAAGTTAGCAAAAGCCGAAGGTCTTGGTGCTGATGGGATGGTAGAGGTAAGAGCATACACAAATTTCATCTCGTTCCGACGCAAGATCTGTTAAATATAAAAAGCTAGCTACAGCAGGTCTTGGTTGGAGGTAAGAGTTGGGAAACTGGATTGTGCTTATCTTTTCCTCCATATGGCTTCGCAGAACACTAGAAGAATTAAGTCACTGGATGAGGATTTAAGTCATTCTACTTATGATTGCCTTTTATCTAACTGCAGATGATAGAGATGTTTGATATATGAATAAAGAGGAAAGCAAGTGGAAAACAGAGATGAGCCCTTGATATTTTATTTATTATTATTATTTTTTTGTGTATTTCTATAAAGAAAATACTGCACATTACTCTTATGGGGAAAAATAAGCAAAAATAAGCATAAATTCCAGAAGGTATACATTTCAACAGGCTTATCACTGTCACTTGCAGCACTTTTAGATGTCTGTACTACTCTCCAGTCCCAAATTAATGTACCAAAAGGATTTAATCCTTCCAAGACAAGCTACATCTTAAGATGTTCAGCCTGTGCTGTATATTGTAAGATGTTATATTTTCAGCTATTTTTTTATTAGCAAAGTAATACTAATTAGCAGTGTGAAAGTGACCCGACCCCTTGAGAAATGTCCGTAGTGGAAGGATTAAGGTACCAACAGGATAAATCTTCAGAATTCAACAGAAATAACTTCTGAACAATTGGAAAACTATTGCTGATACTTGCTAGAATGTACATAAAGACCTACTTAGGAAATCTTATAGAAAATAGAATTTCTTTTAGTATAAACAAAATCATCCATAATTTTTTTTTTATTTCTTAGTTTTGAATAGAGATGAGATCAGATTAATCTTATCATCTGTATTGGGAAGGGAAATGTGAACTGCACTGCCTTTAGCACTGTTCTTTAGCACTGCCACAGGCACACCCAAGTCTTGAAACACCTCACCTCCCTGTTCAAAGGCTTGTAAGCTAGGAGTGGGATGTTGAGCCATGTGTTATTTATTTACTATGGGAAAATAACAGGACTTATGCAATATTGTTGTCAACATCATTTTATTGGAGAAGTAAAAACTAGTTATACAGTTTGCCATATATACTTTCTTGATCTTGAAAAATATAATACATGTACTATCGAAAGGACTTTTAACTGAAAAAGAAAAGGAAAATAAAGGCTATGTTCAGACCATGTTAATTTGGGACTTAAGAGCACACATTCATGTTTAGATTGATTAGTCAACCTCTCCTTTGATGTTGTTTAGTGAACCCTTTATATATATATATATATATATATATATATATATATATATATATATATATATATATATATATATTATATATATGTTTTTTTTTTTAAGGGGAATATGTGATTGTTATTAGTTTTTTAATTAATATGTTTTACTGTTGGAAAGTTTTGATATTCACTGTTTGTATTTTCCAGGAGAGTATGAAGCTCATGGAGGAAGTGGAAGATCTTCGGAAACGCAAAGCAGCTGCAGAACAGGAGTACCGTAACTCCATGCCAGCTTCTAGCTACCAGCAGCAGAAACTGCGAGTGTGTGAGGTCTGCTCTGCCTATCTAGGCATCCATGACAACGACAGACGGCTTGCTGATCATTTTGGTGGAAAGCTTCACTTGGGCTTCATCAAGATCAGAGAAAAGCTTGAGGAATTGAAGGTAAGGTTTTGCTTTTCGGTGCTGCAGAGTTCTGTTGAAAGTAGTGTAGAATTTTGCTTGACTAAAGGAATTTTGAACAATTTTTACAGTCTTGGAGGATGCCATATTTCAAGTAGAATTATTGAAGGTTAGGGTCCTGTGTATCAATTTAATGATTGGTCTTGTCATATCAAAGGTAAAAGTTGATAAGGCATGCAAGGTTAGCCACACACTGTGATATATCTTTTACAAGTCACAATTGCATTTCTCACTGTTAATAAAGGATTTGTTTGGATAGGCTAGGCAGGGATAAGCGGTAAAGCGCAAATGGAAAGGGAACCTCTTCCTGCCTTTTTTGTGTTTTACTTTGTGAGACTTATATATGACAGGCTTTATCAATATTACTGTAGTTTAAAATTGTAGCTCATTATGTTCTTTATACTTGGTTTAATAGAAGTATTATAGTTTTATTGGAGGATAATGAGCAACTATAGTAGTTATAATTACAATGGTCATTATCACTTACTAAACAGTTATTACTCATTGTACAATAAAGAAACAGGATGTCATAACGTCAAATATGGTATGACGACTATCGTTGTGTGTGTCATGACACCTGCCCACAATGGGTTAAGGTGATTTTTAATTAGAGTAGGAGTATTTGAAAAATCTTAGTCTGATCACTACTCTCTGATAATACTAAGTATGTTTTGTATTTTAACAGAAAACGGTTGAGAGCCGAAGGGAAAAGAGAAGGGAGGAACGTGAGCTGGAACGTAATGCTCGATTTGGGGAAATTGCTGACTATGATGTCACAAGGTTTGTTTCTTTTTCTTCCCTCTTCTGATATAATTGTTTTCATTGATAATGATAAAGATACAGGTTGTCACAAGGCAATTCTAATGGGAAATTCTACTTTAAAGGGATCATGAGAGAGAGAGGTACCGTGATGTGGACCGTGACAGGAGGGATCGTTACCGTGATGATGACAGAGAAAGAAGGCGTAGGAGGTCGAGGTCAAGATCAAGGTCGCGTGAAAGGCGTCGCCGAAGGTCCAGATCTCGTGACCGATATTACAGGTCTCGCTCTCGTTCAAGGTCACGTGACCGCAGGTGAGTTGTTTTATGAGATACATATATCTCTCTCCCTCTTTCTCCCTTCCACCCCACCTCTCCATCCCCCATCCCCCATCTCTCCTTCTCCATTTCCCTTTTCCCATTCCCTTTCCCTGTTTAGAGATTTTTTTATTTATTTATTTTATTTATTTATTTTATTTATTTATTTATTTTTTTTTTTATTATTATTTTTTTATTGTTTGTGGTTTGTTATCTATAATTTTGATGAATATAAACCTATTTGTTTAATTTTCAGGAGGCATTCAAGGAGCAGGGAAAGCTCAAGGCGATCTCGTCGGTCAAGATCCAGAGACCGCCACACCCGTTCACGGGAGAGGTCGCACTCCAGAGGGAGGACTTCGCGCGAGAGAGTGTCCCGAGATGTGGAAGAAGAGAGAAAGTCCCGAGATAAAATAATTGAGGAGCCTGAACCACCGGAGAGAAGGTTTGTGTTTCATTAGTTTAGGTTCTTTTATTCATCTATTCATAGTGGGGTTAAATAGCAGAACAAAGTTTGTTTTATTTTTCATTTATCTTATATTTTTCATTTATCTTAATTTTATTTTATATTTTTTCATTAAGTACATAGAGGTATCTTTTTTTTTACTATTTCTTTTCCTGTTTTAATGCTAGTATGAATATTATCCCTCAATTTCACATGTTTTCATTGTTGGCACTTACCATTAAAGAAATAAGATTGAATACCTAGTATCTTGAATGATAAAAAGATTGTGTTACATTTTCAGGGATGGAAGTCCAGAAAATGGAGAAATTACAGATGACAGGTCCAGAGATGGGATGGAGTGAGATGAATGCCGTGGACTCTCTGGTACCAACGAATTTAAATTCACGTGAATCAGCAGCCACTGAGTGTTAAAGAATGTTACTAGAATTTTTTCCAATTTCCTTTTTTTTTTCTTCTCTTTACCATATTAGGTTATTTATATTTTTTAGCATAATTGCATCCAGATACCTTTCCTTGCAAAATAAACAAAAGGAAAAAAATGAAGATTGCAAAAAGGAAATGAGGGAAATTAACACTTATTTTCTATGTATATCTCATGTTCTTTCTCTTTTTATATGTCACTTTCACCCAGATATCACCGACACTAATTTGTCTTGATAATTTTCCTGCAAATAAAATAAAAAAAAGAAAAGAAAAGAAAAAAAAAAGCGTTAGTTTTTAATTATTTTTTTAGGGGTGCGTAGATACCTACAATCATGTCGGATGCACACAATTTAAAAATCATGGTTTTTGTTAAAACTTCATATTCTATTTAAGGACATATTCTCATGTGATATAGCACTTCTGTCTTCAAATAGGCATTTAACTCCAAATACCTGATGTTAGTGCTATTTTTCCATAAGCTTTCTTGGTAACCGAAGTTGATGAACCAAGTAATAATAAATAATAAACTCTTGGACACAAGTTGATGTAGTGAATGTTAATCAATTCTGTATATAGGCTATACAGTACACTGTCAAAAAATCAGTTTAGCTGAATCTTCCTAGAAGATACATAGTCATGGCCAAAATGTACAATAGTTGACTACTTTTAAAACAAGTGAATTTTCCTGTTCCTGTTTCTTTTGAGGAGTTTCAACAGCAGAGCTGATGTAACCGATCTTGCTACAGATTTACAGTAGCAACTAGAAATACATAAAATGTAAAAAGAAAAAAAAGCGGGCTTTCTTTTTTTATTTCAAGTTATTTTGTTTGCGTCATTGATCATGTCAAAGAATATATTCACAATTTTTACCTGAGTGAGGATTCTGATGTACACATGTAATCTTTTTCAATAAATTTGAAATGTTTACCTTTAGTTTTTTTAAACCTAACTTCGATTTATTGAATTAAGATTATATACTGACTGAAAGAACATCAAAGTTCTAAGAACTGCTTTGAGTTTTGTATTAAAGGAAGATGAATCTTAGGAAAATATGATATAAAATATTTCCTATTATCATGATATGCACATTACTTTGAATATGGTAATATAATATTTGAAAGTTATACATTTTCTGGGTGGCTTATCACTTCGATTCTAATGATTCACTCTTAAGTATGCTGGTATACTTTGCTTATACACAAGTTCTAATGAGTCTCCTTTAAAATCTGATTGAACTTGTCTCGAATATCTTGGCAAACTGAAAAGCACAATACATATAGAAATTATATTGAAAGTAACAACGTAGGAAGTATTTAGACAAGATTGTGAATTCGAAGAAACTATTCAAGAACCCAGTTGGGTCATTTACGTTTTAGTGGGAAATGTCTACGTGTTTCAACAGAACTTTCGGGTGTGGTAATGAGTATGTCATGTCCGTGTTTTCTATTTAAGTAGTGGTCTTCTGTCAACAGTAAACTAGAGAGCATAGCATTTGCAGAATTTCTTTTGGTATATTCCAAATTGTATTTGAGGGATTCTGTATAGTTTGCAGATTAAACATGGTATCTATAATGACAAGTTAATTTCTCAAGTCTGTGGAGAAACTTGAATTTGTCGGTATTAAGATTTGCATATTAGTGTGCCAGGGCAGACGAGGGCCTTCCCAAAAGGGACGAGAAACATATGACATACTTGGTAACAAGATGAGAATAAATACGTCAATACCTTGATTTAGGGGCCTTGCTCAAAGTAAGAAGCAAGAGTGCATTTGCGAGGAACAGAGTTTTGTAACTTGCATTGTTAGCACTGGGGACAGAGCATGTGTTACCAGATCGACGACTTTTGGCCTGTAATTGATCCATATGTGGTAATATTCTTTTCTTTTTCCTTCCTTCTCTCATACGTATGTATGCCATGCTAATTTTATGCTCAACTGTTTTCACGTTGGTCTGTCTGGGAAAAAATGCCAACTGCGATGCAAATTCTTTCAATTTACTGTGATTATTTCGTACTCCTTTCGTGCGCCAGTTATTATGTCTATTCATTAATATTTTTTATTCACTTACGAAGTAGGTTATTGAATTCGCCTTAAGCATGGGTCAAAAGAATTTTTTTTGTTTTCTTTTTCTTACTTCTATTGATTTTCTCACACTAAGTTTTCATATTTTGACTACATTTAATTGTATTTTTGCCCTTAATCGCACGCTGTTTGGGAAGTCTAGTCCATGTGTAATGTGTGATTTTTCATCCAATGTTTTCTGTGCTTTACATTTTCTAGTTGGTGTGAAGTGGGATGTTTTTTAAGGATTTGCGTCTCATAATTTATTTATTTATGTTTTTTTTAGACTCCTTATCTATCCCCTGAATTACTTCCTAATAAGATAAACAAGCCGCTCTCTCTCTTCGTAGATGTAAATTTAAGAATTTCAGTTTAACGTTTGTAATACATGATGCATTGCGGTTTAGGAATAGACAGCATACTTATTATCCATCTTTATCTATTCTTTCTTATTCAAATATATTTTGTTTTGGCATAACTTAGTGAACGACTGAGGGAGAGTGATTAAGGGATTATATTTGAAAAAAAAATCACAAGAACGAAGAGAGACGTTCATAAAACTACCAAGACAAATAACCTAAAGGACTGTCATTCAGAATCAATTCAACTACCGCACTGAACTCAACATAGAAATGACAAGCGATTAAAGCACCAAAATATTTCAAATATTTCCGCATAATCCCACGATTCGTTTCATCTCAACTTTAGACTCGCTACGAAATACCGATTCACCGAGGTATTTTGATATGTGGAGTAGATTAGGAAGATAACATTGCGTAGGGTTCATCGGCAGGGTTCTGTCTATGTGCTCACTTACGCACGATCGCGGGAAACGGACGATGGCGCTTGTGGGCACCTCGACGGGGTACTACTTTTGTCACGGAAGTCATATATCACCCAAGATTATCTGGAACATGCAAGCTGTTTCGCCATCCCGTATGGTTTACAAGCACACGCATACGCACATGCACACGCACGCACACGCACACGCACACGCACACGCACACGCACACGCACACGCACACGCACACGCACACGCACACGCACACGCACACGCACACGCACACGCACACGC
>BOPN01001811.1:30644-33144 GCA_017312705.2 Penaeus japonicus
AGGAGGGAGGGAGGGCAGGGAAGGATGGAGGAGGGAGGGTAGGGAAGGGAGGGAGTGGGAGGGAGGAGTAAATGAGGAGGGAGGAGTGGTAGGAAGGAGAGAAGGAGGAGTGGGTAGGGGAAGAGGTAGGGAAGGAGGGAGGGAGGGAAGGAGAGAAGGAGGGAGGGTAGGGAAGGAGAGAAGGAGGGAGGGTAGGGAAGGAGAGAAGGAGGGAGGGTAGGGAAGGAGAGAAGGAGGGAGGGTAGGGAAGGAGAGAAGGAGGGAGGGTAGGGAAGGAGAGAAGGAGGGAGGGTAGGGAAGGAAGCTGGAGGGGTGTAGGCGGGGAAGGGGTGGAGGTTGGGAAGGAGGGAGGGAAGTTAGAGGGAAAGAGGAAGGGAAGGAGGGAGGGAAGGAGAGAGAGAGAGAGAAGGAAGATGGAGTGAGAGGAAGCTGAAAGGAGGGAAGGAGGGGTAGGGGGGGGGGCAGTATGAGGATGTAGAAGGTGGGGGTAGGAAGATGAGTAGGGGGAGGAAGTAAGAGGGAAAGAGAAAAAGAGAGAAAGAGAGAGAGAGAGAGAGAGAAAGATAGAACGATGTATCATTATAGTCATAATAACAATACAATGATAATGATAACATTCAAGATAATAGTAATACCAATAATGATAATAATAAGCTAATGATACTAATGATAATAATGATGATGATACAAATATTGATGATAACAATAATAATGATGATGGGAATGATGATGATAATTATGATAATTAAAACTATGATAACAATGATGGTAACTATAATGATGATAATGATAATGACAATTTCGATAATGATGACAATATAATGATAATAATTAGAATTAAAACAACAATGATCGTAATAATGATAATGATAATAGTGATAAAAATATGCTAAAGATAATGATAATGATGATGATAACGATAATGATAATGAGGGTGAGGATAATGATGATATCGATAATAATAATAGTAATTATGATAATGATGATGATAATTATAATATCAACAATAACAATGCTGATAATAATAATAATAAAGATGACGATGAAAATGATGATAACAATAATGGCAATGATAATAATAATCAAATACAGAAAAGGAAAATGTTGAATGATGAAGAAAAACAAAGAATAAGGATGACAGCGCGTTGCATAATGGTTTGCAATATCAGGGAATATGGTAGCATGCAATAACACTGTAAAGTTGTATAAGTCATAACAATATGTAATAGCAATGTCATCATACAGCAACCTTAAAACTATTGCATCATTGTCAACCAACATGCAACAGTTACATCACCAACCGACATGCCAAGAGTTACATCAAGCAACATAGGACACGTATTACATTACCAACCAACATAGAACAAGTATAACATTACCAACCAACATAGAACAAGTATAACATTACCAACCAACACAGAACACATATAACATTACCAGCCAACATAGAACACATATAACATTACCAACCAACACAGAACACATATAACATTTCCAACCAACATAGACTAGTGACAAAATAAACACCAACATAGAACAAATACACCATTACCAACTAACACACAACTACATTTACAAGAACAAGATTCATACAACAACTGCAACATAACCACATACAACAATTGCAACAATAAAACAACAATTCGACAACAGAAAACAAAACAAAACAAGTTGGTATCTTCATAAAATTAATGTCCAATTGAAGCCTATTTCTTTGATCACAATTTGTCTCATGAATTGCAATATGGTTAATATCTATTTTTTTTTCTTATAAAAAAAACTGATTACCTCTTAAATTGGGATTTTTTTATGTATATTCATTTGAAAAGTATCTGGCTCTTAAATTGAAACGTTTTACTTTCTACAAAATAACTTCATCAGTTTCTACAAAATGATTTCACTTACTTCAAAATAACTTCACTTTCTACAAAATAAATCCATTTTCTACAAAGTAACTTTATTTTCTTCACAATAACTCCACTTCCTACACAATAACTCCACTTCCTGAACAATAACTCCACTTCTTACACAAAACTCCACTCCCAACACAATAACTCCACTTCCTACACAATGACTCCACTTCCTACACAATAACTCCACTTCCTGAACAATAACTCCACTTCTTACACAAAACTCCACTCCCAACACAATAACTCCACTTCCTACACAATGACTCCACTTCCTACACAATAACTCCACTTCCTACACAATAACTCCACTTCTTACACAAAACTCCACTTCCTACACAATAACTCCACTTCCTACACAATAACTTTTTACACATTTTAAGAGTGGATAACATACTATACAGATATGAGTTTATCATTCCATGTTCGTGTTCAATGATCTGACTGAGTCATTGTTCATAAATATTCATAAATATAATGATAATGATATAGATATGTTTATTTATTTATTATTGCGTGATCTTACTGGCCTTTTAACTTATTTCCAGACCAAGCAAAAAAAAAAAAAAAAAAAAAAAAAAAAGAGAGAGAGA